>JAAAKQ030020988.1:0-17758 GCA_010016005.3 Zanna intricata
CCACGAAGGGCTACTTGTGCCTCGAAACGTTTTATGCGACCATTTATCAAGCTCCTGGAGCTGAACAGAAAAGCGTGTATAATAATGTATGTTGTAATGTAATAAAATCGGGAGGAGGCTAATTGGCCTGTAAGAAGAAACTTCCTGTGGGGTTTTACCTGGCTCTAGGATGATCGTCACCTGACAGACTTTCCATTCGAAAGGAAAATGTACCTTCGAAGAATCCCATTAAACAAGTTTCTTATGTATAATATAGCTGAAAACGACAGCATAAATAACATCTCATGGGTTATAGAATCGAACACAGGAGTCTTTTTTATTTTTCTATTCCCTTCAGTTTAAGAAATACCTCTTCCAAAGAGTCTGATGGGCAGACTCAGACAGATAGGACTAGTTAAAAAATAAAGAATTTCTCCCTCATCTGTTCCTTCCTCATCATATATAAATATATTTATTTTTTTTCGTAAATCAACCTTAAATCAAAGTACATTATTTTCTTACACTAAAGCATACCTTTTTATTTTTCCTTTTCTTAATCCTTCCTTTTTAGCTCAATCTTTATCATTTTACGCGTATAACCTAAGTAATGAAACTCTGAATTAATATCATTCATTATTTCTTCTTACTTTTAATGGATTCAAAATAGTATGAAGCACTGGCAGTCAATTACATTCAAATGTAAATTATATTCAGCTATATTCAAACATAGCCCACAGTGGTCTAAAGGTAAACTCGACGACGAGTTTACCTTTACTTCTGAGGACGCATGGGAACCCCTCGAATTTTGAGAGGATCACGCTGGCCGGTGGGGGGGAGGTTTCGGGTGCATGAAATGCGTGCCCCGGTGATAGGATTAGGTATAGGGACGGGAAGGGCAGCTCCCCTGAGGAGGGGCATTTCGGCACTTCACAAGCGGAGGGTCTGGATGCTCCAATGAGACAGGGAAGACCCCGAAGGGGGGGTCCTTTAAGGATCCAAGCACGGGGGAAGTAGGTTAATCTGCTGCCATGGCATTGAGGAGTGGTTGATGACATGCCTAACGGTGGTTCCAGCTGCTCTTTGGGTGTTTAATTAAAAAAAACTCGTCGCAAAACTTTTTTTTAACAGCTGATTTTCAAACTCGAATGTTCTGCAGTTCAAATTCTAGTAAAAGTAAGTTACTATTATACGGATTTGAATATTATATAGTGGATACCGGTGTACTATGGTGTTTGGAATTCAATTAATCTCACATTTCAGGAATGGTTGGCCTGAGTCTGTAAAAAGTCTCATGCATATCATCCTCATTGCACTGGATGATGGGGGTTACTCATTATTCATAATTCAACAGACTGCAACGTACACATTAGGAAAAATAAACATTCATACTTTACTATTTACCCAACGGACTTATTTCTAAGAACTTCTTTTTATAAAAGAAATTCCATCCGTGATCTTGTGGTCAAAATTCTTTTCCATTTATCAATGGTGAACAATTTTTTTAATAAAAACTCTATTTTGATTCTCTTTGATTCGTTGCTTTATTCTATCTCCTTAGTTGCTCTTGTGTAGCTGTATAGTATAAGTAAAATATCCAAAACACGATTCATAATTGCTTTCTCTTAGACTAATGATGTTCATTATGTATTTAGTTCCTATGTTAAAGAATAAGATGTCACATATAGGACTGAATATAACCTAAATTTTAGAGGATTACGTGTTGATGTATAACAAGAAATTTATGAAAATCATTTTACTTCTCCATGTCTGAAAGTGAATTGTAACTCAAATCAGGTCACGTAAAATTGGGTAATATTACTTATTTTATACATATTGATTGACAATTTTATTCATTTCTTTTGCAAAATTATTATTTTTTTTTTTTTTAGCATCATAAATTATAAAATTCAATATTATTACCTGGAGAACTGAGTAAAAAATAACGCCTACTCCCACATTCCAGACAGTGTTAAGCTGGCGTTCTCTTTACTCTTTCTTGAATATATCTTTTTTTTTATTTTGATCAAGATACTTTTTTGTTCTTTTCATTCAGTCTCGTGAACAGTTTTTTTATATTCGGACGGACAGCTTTTTTTTAGAACTATCTGTATTTTAAATTAAAATAAAATAACAAAATGTCAAATAAAAAAAAAACTTTCAAAAACTTAGTAATATTATAAAATACTCATTTTTAAACTATTATTTAAATTTATACTTTCAAAAATCAACGCACTCAATCAAAAACAATCAAGAACTTTCTATCCTTTAATTCACTTAAGTTCTGCTTAATGAAGTTTTAGAAAATAATTGAAAAAGGATTTTATTACTCTTTGTTAAATTGTGTTCAATATATTTTAGTTTTAGCTTAACAAAAAATATCATTTTGGAATCTAAGAACATTATTTTTTATCACTGAATTATTATTTCACAAAAAAAATATTATTTGAATTCTTTTATTTTATTGAATATAAAATTTAAAAGTAATGCATTATTCTCGTGGTTTCTTCGGTATTGTAAGTTGGTATCCTAGTTATCTTAGATAACTACAGTAACCTAATTATATAACTATTGCTAACGGCTCTTCTTTATTTCAATATTATTGAATACTTAATTAAAAAATAATTTTATCCTTACCGTATATTTCTAAATCTTCTCAGAATCTTTCATGGAGATATAGGTAATTCTAGATATTTTAGTTTTTGTTCTTGTAACCTCTTGTACTCCTTTACCCCACGTATTGTTTTTTGTTTAGATTTAATTTATCAGATAGCAAATTGATCGTACAGTTTTTATAAAATATAAAATGTTCATATTCTGTTGTACTGTTACAGGAGTTATACTTCTTTTTTTTTTAAATTTAAACTTTAGAAGAATATATTTAAAAAAATTATGTACACTCTATTAAACAGTTTTACAATAAATGAATTTTGAAATGTATTTGAATAAGCGATTCTGTAAAACATGAATAAAGTCATAATATCAGTTTATTCAAGAAAGATGACAGAGTCGGTTCTTTAAAATTAATTAAATTCTTCAAAAAAAGTAAATCAAAACGTATTAAAATTTTTTTTTTTTTTCAAATTAATTTATCATCTTTCATTTTCCCTCAGATAAACAAGTAGAAAGTGATAGCTGATATTTCCTACTGAAATTCTAATTTTATTTTTAACTAAAATTTAAAAGAAAAATTACTAATCATACTAAAAACTATTAATTACACAGGAATTATAAAAAAAATAGTCTAAGAATATTTTTTTGTTTATCGTTGTATATTAGTGATAAAGAAAAATCATTCCGGGTTCTAAACAATAGAAATCTTTTATATTGTCCTTATCACGTAGAAATAAACAATTTAATGTTTACCAAAATTTAATCACTTTTAAATATAAAAGAAGTATATAAACTGGAACTGATATTTTTTATTATTATTATTTTTACTTTCTTCTATACAAGGAAGTATTTTAATCGCGAAAAATATCGGTTTTCAGATTTCAACGAAACTCTGATTGTTTTGAACATCCCCAATCCATTTTGACGAGTTTCGACGTGAATTCTCTACGTACGTATGTACGTAAACTTGCATAACTCAAAAATGATTAGCCGTAGGATGTTGAAATGTTGTATTTAGCACTTTTGTAATATATAGCTGTGCACCTGTGCTTTTTATTGCAATCGACTGAACCTAAAATGTCCAAAAAAAAGCCCAAATTCCAAAAAAAAAAAATGGATTTTGTACTTTTTCTTAACTGCAGTTATAAACCTTCATTGCGAGCTTTTCAACGATCTATCATAAGTGGTAATTATTTTCATTGGTTCCAGGGTTATAGGCAAATAAAATTTAATTAATAAAATATATGGCTCTTACAAGGGTACACATCGGTTCGAATCAGACTTCATCTGATTATTTTTTTTCCTTTTTTTTAATTTAAATATATTGATTTATTAATAATTATTACCTCTGATTGTAAAAAAAATTAGGACAAATAGTAATTCAGTAATAGAAAAAAAAAATGGAAATATATCAGAAATTATTAATGAAATAAAATTTTATGTACTTTTCATTAAAAAAAAAATTCTGTGTATGTAATTTAAATAGGTGTACAAGGAAGTTATATAGTGTCCGTATCAGCTTTTTTTTTTTTTTTTAATCTCCGAGACCACCGTTAGATATTGCTTCAGAGGATGAGATAAATGATTTGTAGCGTGCGAAAATGCCATGACCGGGATTCGAACTCGAGACCTCCGGACGAAAGGCCGAGACGCTACTTTGCTACTCGCGCCACGGAGGCCGGCAACTGATATTTAAAACGCTAAAAGTTAAACCTAGTTTCTACTAAAAATTATTTATGCATCATGAAAGCAGACGAATTTTTTCATAGTTTAAAAAAAAGTTGACAATATATATATATATACATATATATATAGACGTGTTGTTTATAAGTGTTGTGTTGTATAAGTGTTGTATAAGTGTTGTTTATAAGTGTTTATAAGTGTTGTTTATAAGTTCTAAACATAATTATATTAAACTAAATTTAATGTTCAAGCCTATCTACTGGACCAAAAGAGCCTTAGAAGTGATGGGAAGACTAAAAGCTCTATCAAGTTGAAAATTTAACTTTTACCATAAACATATTGTCATTACAGATTTTGGAGGTGGTGGACTAACCAAAATCACTTACCTTAGCGATAGTTCTACATTAATCTTAACAGTAATAATTTAGTAGTATACTCTCTTTTAGAAAATAAATCATTTAAATTTTTGTTTAATAAACATAGCAATACTTCAATAAAAAAAAAAGGTACTGTAATTTAAAAGCCTCACATCTGAAAAATTTATTTTATTTTTACGTAATATAGATTGATGCTATATAACCCTTAAATAGTTTTTCAAATGTTTATTGATTTTGACGTGTGGTGACGATTCAAAACTTCTATCTTAAAGATAAACACTTTTCTTTTAGAATTGGTTAAAATATGTTACAGAGTTTCATATTTTACATACTGTAATAAAAGTGTAGAGAAAGAATTAAAAAAAAAAAAAATTGTAGTAATGCGTTAAAACTTAATACAGTGAAGTTTAGCGGAAAGTTTATATTTCAGCTACATATATCCACACGCACATTATTTCGAAGATTATATTAACAGTGTATCTTCAGCCAACCTTTGACCTTTATTTTTCAGACAACTCGTTAATTTCTATGAGGAAAGTGATCTTTGTTGTAACAATATTTAGGTTAGTCAACTGGAAATTGTCGATTACTATGTGACTCTAATAGTAAAAATTCGCAATATTTTGAGCGTTATAGGCCGTTCTCTGAAGGGTGAATCTTCAACTGTCGATTTTGTCTCAATTCTTAAGTAAATAAATCACTTTTCTCATCATCCTTACCCATAATTCCTTTTTCTTAATTTTTGATACACGGATCGGTAATAACTTGAATACATCTAAGTCGAGCTTAGATTACCGAAACCTTTAGCGTAGTAAATTTAGACCAGCTAGGAGTTTCGGGTAACCTCACTACGACCTGCATATGGCTCCCAAAAGACTACACTTATTATGTCGTACTGGGCTGCCAAGGTGATTACGGAGAAGAGACCCCACAACGACTGGGTGCAATGACGAGCTATTATCCGTGATGCGGAGACCAGGTGCTATCGATGTTGGGAGTAGGCCACAAGTTGTCCTTTTTCACTGGTGTTGATCGTACAGGATTGTGTTTCAACTGTGGGAAGCCGGGTCATCAGTGGCAACAGAAAGGACCTACTGCGCTCTTTATGATATGGAGGGTCACAGAGCTTCGATCGGTGCCTGCGTTAGAAGAATATGAAGATCTTTCAGTTAAATGGGAACCGGTGCCGCCAAGCGATCGACAATTCCTAGAAAATTGGGCGTCGACCTGCTGGCTGTTTCCAAAATGGCGCCGAAATATTGTCCAGAAAATGTTATCGAATGAAGATACTTGGAGATTCATCACCAGTTTGGTTACCCGTACCATCCGAGGAAAGGAAACAGAGGCGTTTCTATTAAAAGAGAACATACTATTAAAACGTACTATTAAAAGAGAACATATGGTGATCATGCCAAAAAAAGGATATCGGGTTTTAAGGCCCAACAAGTTCATCTACACAAAAAAAAATCATATAAATGTATATGTATCATACGTACATATACGCGCAGGATTGACCAAACCTTTTTTCTTCAAATTCGGCTCAAATATTTCTATATATGGGACGTTGATCATATTAATCTTTTTTTTTCTGTTGTTAAAGGGGTGGAGGTTACTTTCTTAACCGGAGGGACTGACTATGTACAACATGTTTACTCTCATATTAAGTAACTTTCTAACCTCTTGTATTTAATCTATATCATAACTATAAAAAAAAAAAAAAACTGAGACAGAATTCTAAAAAGCAACAAATTAATATTTTACTCTCTGCATTGAAACGTTACGGGTTAATTATTGCTTCAAATCAGTAGAGAATCTGTTCAGATTTTTTTTTCTAAATAGATCAAAATTCTAGCTATTCACAACAATTTTTAAGGATTTTAGTAACTGATTTAACAGTTAGAAATGTTCAAAGGAGATGCATATACATTCTTAAAAATGTAATAATAATAATAAAAGTAACATCTGCTTAGACCATTTCCTTTGTAAACTGAGCACATTCTATTGATTTTCATACAAAGACAACCTAGCAAATAACTTGTTTAAAAAAAAAAGCTGACAACAAAATTGTAATACTTTCCTGGCATTGGTTTTATATATATATATTGGAAAATTACAAAAAAAATACATGAAAAAAGTTACCTAAGATTTTTTTTTGTGGTGGGGATCAACTATGATGAAGTTTTATTGTAAAATTACCATTATATATTTAAATAAACGAAAAATTAACAAATTAAAAAATCAGTATTTATTTAAATTTTTTCTGCTCCCCATCTCCAAAATCACTTCCCAAAAAATTTTTCTTATTTCTCTACGGTTACTTAGTTAAATGGAAGCAACTTAAAAAAAAATTCTAGTGAAAAAAAATATAACAAATAAAAAGTTCCATAAGATTTCTTTTATGGACGGGGATATATTGAAAATAATATTATGAATAAGATGAAATCTTCTTGTAATATTATTATTATAAAAAATTTAAATAAACTAAAAAAAAAGTTTTAAAAGATTCAAAAACATATTTTTCTAACTTTAATCAACTCTCCCGCAGACAATAGACCTCAAAAATATTGAATATGAAACATCAGGAAATGCAAAATTAACCGATACCCCATTTTTTTTTTATTGATTATCGTGCTTTTCTTCTTGCAGAATAGCTCAAGAGCTAAGATGTCAGTAAAGTAAAAGTTAATCCTGAACCCCCTTCAGAAGTAATAAATAATAAAAGCCAAATGCAATTTATTTCTTTGTTTAAATTGTCTATTTATTCATTCGATTTGGTTGCCTTTCTATTTTGAAATGAAATTTTAATTTTGAATAATCACAATCGCTTCTGCATCGGTAATTATTTTTTTATATTAAAAAAATAAATTCAACCTGTCTGGATACTCTGCAGTTGTCCAAAGTTACTTTTCTACTACTGTGATCTTTCTTATTCTTTTAAAACTCCCTACTATTTACATATTTAAACTAACTGTGTTCAAATTTTATTAGAACAAAATAATAAACAGAATTTACCACAAACATTTTCTTATCGGAGTTTTGCGATAAAGTTAATTTAATTTCCTTTTAAAATATAAATTCTATGACTAATTTTAATAATGATATTTAAAGTACAAAGAAACATTTAATCTTGGATACATTAAATCGCTAGATAAATTTTACAACTGTAGTTCTGGTTTCAAGAATAAGATATAAGTTAACGTATTATAATTCGTTTGTAAATGAATTCATTTATACTATTTTTAAATAAATTGAACTAGTTTTTTTTTTTAAACATTGTATTAATTGGAAATTAAATATATTTTTCATTTGTCTATATCTAAAAGGGTAACAAAGATATTACTTATTTTTTCATTTTCTACGAACAGTTTCACTTGATATTTTTATTAGGAAATATTATTCTTTAATAAAATTGTACGCAGCAAAAACACTTTTATAGCAATTAAGCGTGAAACAAACGAAATTATACTGGAAGAAATATCTTAAGAATTTTTAAGCAGTATTACGTAATTACATATTACCTTATTTAAGTTAAAATTAAATTAGAAAGGATCGATAAGAAAATCATACAATTACGTAAACTTTATCTTTTACGGACACCAATAAATAATAAATTCTTAAAAGGTTAACTAACGATATAAATGTCATCTTTTGTTAGTTACGAACGTTTGATTAAGTAAAAATTACTTTAATTAAAATTGATACATACAGGAACATTATTTTTTACATTGTTTACGTTAATGTAAATTACAAGAAAAAAAACATTGTTAAATACCGTACAGTAAATTAATCGGATGCATAACAAACACTGTCTCTAGCACAAATATTTTTTAATCATTGAAATTTCCACTTAAATCTTGTTAATTGTTCTTTAAGGTGGCTGTTCGAAATAAAATTCCATAATTTTCCAAGCTGGATACAGAATGTTTATGAATTATTAAATAACTATGAATCTGTTTCTTTTTTTTTTCGAAGACCCAAAACGTAAAACATGGTAACAATCTAATTACATTAGTTAGAATTTATAACTGAAATGCTTCTGATACTCTAAAATCAATGGAACATACAGTAATTCTTGACGTACTTTCTCTTTCAGATAGCCATTTGATTTTGTACATTAAACTTGAGAAATAATAAGAATAATAGATCTGATCTAGAACGATCGGAGAGTATAGGAATCTAAAAAGAAACTTATTTTTTTGGATGAGGTATCTAGATCTCATAAGTTCCATAAAAATAGACGGCATGAATTTCATAAATTTTCCAGCTACACTGGACAAGTTATGCAATCTATTTAAAAAAAAAAAAACACTCTGGCTGAACTGAAAGTAATTTCAGTTTAATCGCTTTAAACTACTTGGGATTTCATGCAGCAGAGGGCTTTTTTAATTATTAAAATATTCACTAAAATTGAATTTTTATTAATTAAAATTTACAGAAAATTTTAAAATTTTCTATAAATAAAAAGTTTTCTATAAAATATAGAAAATTAAAATTTTAGAAAAGATTTTTGATTTTTTAAGAAATTTGGGAGCTGCCCTATCATGGTGGATAACTTATTACGTTATTTCGTAGTAGCAATCTACCAAGTTTGGAGAAAATAAGTTAACAGGGTCCAGAGTAATAAGACCAAATACTGGCATACATACTTAAATATGCACAAACGTGTGTCTCACAAAATATATTTTTTAGACGGGAGAAAAAATAATATTTTTTCTCAGATTTACGGTATACTTAAGTTATATTTCTTTTGTTAAAAATGTTTGCGTAAGCCATAAAACATAATAAAAAGTCAATCTTTTTTAATCGATTCTATATACAATCCCGTTGTTGATTACTCATAGCATCATATGTAGCTATAACCGGGAAAGTAAAAAAATCTAGATTTCCTTTCAGATAAAAAGTACATCTAATCCAAAAAAGAGTGCAGGTATTGAAAGTTATAATGGCTGGTCTTTATAGATCAAAGAATGTTTTAAAAATCTAAGATAAACCTGACAAATTTTATTGTATATTCTAAAATCGACAATTAAAATATACGAATTGTTTTTATTAGATACTTAAGTATTGGTTAGTTAATGTTAAATCAATAGTTTCATGCTAATCTTTAAACTATTTATTTTTTTTTATCTTCAGTCATTTGACTGGCTTGTTGCAGCTTTCCGAGATTATCTATTTAGTGCCAGTCGTTTCATTTTGGTTACCCCCTACATCCTACATCCCTAAAAATTTGTTTTACGTATTCCAAACGTTGCCTGCCTGCACAATTTTTCCAATGTACCTGTTCCTCCAATATCAAAGTACATTATATTATAATTGCGATATATCTTAAATTAACTGAAATTTCATAACTACTTTTATGAGAAACAGAAAAAGAACCTTAAAAAAGTGGTATCTATTTTCAACACTAAGATATCAAAATTTAAATAGAGATATAAAATGGAAGATAAATTTTGGAAAGTATTAAAATAGCTTTTAAAACACTTAAATTGTGGAATCATATACTATTTATAAAGCTATATATTTATTATAGTATTTATAAGAAATTTTTATTGCTTAATACAAAAAGTGACTGCTACTTGTTCAAAGTACCCATTACTTTTTGAGCAGTTCATTTTAAATCGAGTTTGAATGAGGAAAAGACGTATTGTGCAGCGTAGTTCTTTATGTCGTCAGGCTGTTCAGATTCTACCTACAAAAAGGTGATCAATCTTCTTGGAGAAGGCTAAACTCTCCATCCTTTTTTAAAGATTATGTAGCATATAGAATTCACTATGGACAAAGGGTTGTCAACAACAATGGTTTGATAGGTGATATAACTCAAAGAAGTTGGTCATTAAATACCCGAATTCATCGATTTAGATCAGTCATTATATAAAAGATCTTCTGTATATTTAAACAATAGCCTTGATGTTTTATTTATATCCGACCTTAGAAAAAATTCTTAAAATGTATGCTTACTTAATTTTTTATAAAATTTGTTTGATTAACTTGAAATATTTGAAATGAAAAGCAATTAGGATTACAAGTTCAGGTTTTGAATATTTGAATTTCAAACACGTATGAAGTGTTAAAAAATGTACGTTAAAAATTACATCAAAATAAAAAAATACGCTGAAAAGTTACATAAATTTGAAAAGAAAATTACGCTCAAAATAATGTTTAAAATTTTTGTTTTAATTTAAACTTACGAAGTGGCCATTCCCTTTGTTAAACATTAATACTTCTACGCATTCAATTTTGTTACTTTTAACAATACTAAGGTATATCTCATTTATGTTTCATATATTCGACTAATTTTTCACACACGTAGAGAGTTTTTATACGAACAAACAAATTTTTAATAAAAATAATATTAAACAATATAATAATTAACTTGTTGAAAAAAATGAAACCGTCATTAGAGACGCAATTAAATATTAAAAAAATATTATTAAAATATTTTTGTGTTAATTACAATTATTTTAGAATTTGGTACAAAAAAACCTAACAACTTGCCCTGAATTTGCTATCAACGTGAAAAATTCGGAGATTAAAACAATTAAAAAATTATAATTTGTAGTTTGTACCGATATTTTTAAGTTGGTGTCATTGCTTTTTATTTTTATTAGTTTTATAAAACCAGTAAACAAACGAAATATGTTTTTCCATTGCTTTTTTCATAATTACTAATTTTGCTGCTTTTTCATTAGAATTTTTTTTACATAAAGCCATTATGTTTATTTTTATTTTTTCCATCGTTTGTTTATAGTCGCATCAGTGATAACAGTCATTAGTGAGTTAAATAAAACTTAATGATCAAAATAATTAGATAATAAGCACCAAACATTGTATAACAACTGGAACATGAATAACAAGTGTATAACAAATATTGCAGCAACAACCCTAAACTATTTTCGCTGAGCACACATCTGTAAGGGATCTCACCTAAGCAAAACCGTTAAATTAAGTTCTTCATCCCACTATCACACAGAAACCGCAACCGTATTTCTTTCGGTTGACTAAGCCCTTCACATCGAACCCAGATTTAATTATCGACGAATAGACCCGAACAATAAGCAATCAAAGAGTAAGTTTACGGACCATTTTACATTGCACGTTTCAAAGTTCTGCTGAGGAGGCCAAAGTGGGCGTGGATTAGCTTTGTGTGTCCAATTCTCAACTGAGTTAGGATGACTTGGTCTTTTCTACTGTTTAGGATAAAATGGTTCTCGCGTTCTCTCGGATTCCACGTAAAAGTCCTTGGTAGGACTCAGCAGCCAGAACTTATTTATTGAGTTCGTATTCGACACGGACTATCTTCGTCCGAAATCACTCTCACTCGTTAATTCTAATCGTAGGTCATTTTTTGCCGCTGTCTAGACAGCCTCATCAGCGCGTCCGTTCCCGAGGATGCCACAATGGCCCGGGACCCATTCGAATATCACTACTGATTTACTCTCTCAAGCGAGGGTGTCAATTACACTCATAGAATCACGTATTATCAGGAAGCTGTCGTCACTGCGGGACTCAATAACTCTCAAGGCAGAATAAATTGCCTAGGCTTCGCAAAAGGACACAAAGGAGTGGCACTAAGCTTATATATTATTTCATCATCAGGAAATATTATTGAACAGCCACACTTGTCGGCCGAGACAGAGCCATCTATATATGTGTCTGTACCTGTACTATTTAATCAACTCGCTAAATTATCCCGACTAGATCGGTTCCGTATTCGATCCTTAGAGATGTGCGTATCCTATTTTCTTTTCGAGAATACTTGGAATAGACAGGCCTAGTTCCTGGAAATTGCGAAGCAATCTGAGATCAAAAGGCTGGGATACGTACTTCTTCCCCATAAATATTGTAGAGTGCGAGCGGGCCTGGTCGCTTGACTTGACCTGAGAGACGGGAA
Source organism: Zanna intricata (assembly GCA_010016005.3). Lineage (NCBI taxonomy): Eukaryota > Metazoa > Arthropoda > Insecta > Hemiptera > Fulgoridae > Zanna > Zanna intricata. The sequence continues at coordinate 12,541 of JAAAKQ030020988.1, forward strand.
ACCTTATAATTATTGTTCTTGATCTATTTTTTTGTTAATATTTCTTACACAATTATTACAAAAAAATGATATTTAAAAAAATTTAAATTTTAAATTTAAACTGTTTTTCATATAAATTTATTATTTATTTATTACAATTGTTATACAATGCTGTATTTTTTAAATTCTATTTCTAACAATTTTAGTTGATATATTAAAAAAGGTAAATTTTGCAGAATGAAAAAGTTGTAATGACAACTTTTCACTGTTTTTTATTATACATTTCTTTCTACTCAGTGTCAATTTGTGTTTGAAAAAATTCATTTGATACTTTTCTTGTAAATTGGTAGTTATTCTATAGTTATACTTTTAAATACAGCAATAATTATGAAGATAAAACTCATCAAACTTAAAACAGTATAGTTTGGTAAATATTAAAAAAAAAAATTCGTAACATAAAAAAGTTATAGTTCTAAAGAAAACTTTACTATTAATTACCAAAGTAAATAAAAATAATTTATATATATATAAAACACGTAACTATTAAAAATCTAAATAAAACGAAACAGAAAAGAAAACTTGTTCATTTAAATCTTTAAGAATACTTGTACTTATAGAAAGTAAATAAATACCACAAGGTAGTGCTTCTTTGCTGAGTATCTATTTTGAAATTTAAATGACAAAAGCTTTCCTTTAAAAAAGATTTTTATTATTATGAAACTTCATCTTATTAAAATCTCAATTATAGTCACTTTCAGGCACTTAAAAATATTTAATGATAATTTAAGTAATTTTTTATTATTTTATTTTTTTATTCTTATAAACTTATAATTTTATTTCTTTCCTTATTTTAATTTATAATTAAATTTTGTTTTAGATTATTTTCTTTATTTTTTTGTAATAAAACGTATTGAAAACGTCAGTTATATATCTTCTTTTTTTTTTATAAAACTAGGTTAAATATAGACCAAATTAAACCATCATTATATATATATATATATATATATATAATTTTATTTTTATCGTAGTTTTTGAATTTACTTAAATAATTTAGTTTATTTTAAAAACTAAAAAGTTTCATGTTTCACCAATTTCTCAGCCATTCCATTTCTAACATTTAATAAATTGACAAAGTTTATTCTTTAATCGACTTCAAAAAAGAAGGTTATGTATTCGACCGGTATATATTTTTTTATGTTTATTCGCGCACAAAATTTTTTCTTATGATCCAATTGAAATAAATCTAGTTGCAATCGACGCAGCTGCTATCGACTTTCGCGATAGGACCCTTTTGATGAAAAAACGTTTTAGACACAAAGAAATTGATATGAAAATTGACAAAAAAAATTTTTTTCACCGTCTGGCGGGTAAGTAGGGATAGTGGGAATCTTGATATTTTATATGTACGTGTCGCGTTAGATGAGGTTGTATAGGGCATATAATTTGGGTTTCTGCACAAGATATGTAGCACCCTTAATAGAATCATCAAAAGTCGAGATATTTCCTCTTAAACCTTTCAGACCCAATTTACATTATGTATATTATACAGAATCGGTAGAGACAATGGGAATCTTAAAATTCTACATACGCGCATCACATTATATTGTCTTTTTCGTTCTCTCGCGAGATCGGATTACTAAATCTTTTTGTAACAGTCGTAACACTGTAATATTTTATTAGTAATCAACGTAACGATGCGTTGAGGGAAGTGTAGCACGTTATTCAGTCCTGTGCAAGGTGTCTCAATCTTTCCGTCTCACTAAGTGCTTTTTTATCGTGTGTGCTTTATGTTGATCTAAATCATTCAAAACTTAACCATTCAAGCTAACTGACTCTAGATAGAATAACCTAAACCCATCCTTTTGCAAGTGTTTTTTTTTTCTCGAGATCATATACAGCTCTATTTAATATTGTACCTTGCAGTTTGTGCACTGTTATAGCCCAACTTAAAACAGAAGGTAGCATACGTCTTTCTATATCTCCTTATACTTTAGTAGCTTGAAACGTTGTCTTACTGGTGTAATAGGTAATCGATCACCTTCATCTTTCACTTATTTACCTATAGCTTCGTCATCGAATTTTAACAAACTATTCCTTTCCAGTTGGTCAATTCGTAGGGCAGACCGATTGAATTTCTTTACAATTCCCGTTGCGCCGTTAACTAAAACATCAAAAATAGATATATTACACTTTAACATAATTCTTGAACCCTCTGCCAATTGTATATTATTGACGTCTACCGGATTGACATTCCCGCGGGTGGGTGGGGATTCATATGTTGCAGCTTCTCATGATTCATCAGTAGTGTTATTAACATAAAGTCTATTTGTTTTTGACATCATATTAGTTATACTACGATTACATTCATCAACTAATTTAATAGTGGGGAATGTTCTTAAAGCATTTCCGTCTGGAAATTCGTCTGTAATACCCTCCTTCTTTCGCAAATCACTTTCGATTGGTCAATTGTAACTCTGTCAAAACGTTATTTATAAATCGATGTATTCCATGCCATTTCTTTGCCTCATGTTTATTGTTAGCTCACAAAATGGAAACTTGTGCCACAAATTTATTTTTGTTTCACACTAAAGAAGGTGAACAAAATACCAATGGCCTTTGAATGGAGGCAGCTGAATTATATCACCAAAAATGATGCACATAAATTCCACCGAATAACATATCGTTATTAATCAGAAACAGGAAGTTATAAAAAAAAATAATTATTTAAAAAAATAAATAAATAAAATGGAACCAACATCATAATACGTTATAAGTAAGAAATAATTTCGACCAAATACTTAATTTTTTCCTCAGAAACATTTTTGAATCGTCGAAAAAATACATGATGGTATTGAATGGACTTATAGGTGGCGTAGATAAAAAACCTAATAATTGCAAACGGAAAAACAATCAAAGGACGTAAATATGAATAGTATTATAGAACAAATTTATATTATACCTAGGAATTAATGTTTAAGAAGCAGGCGCTTACTCAGAAAATTGTCTAAGGAATTAATTAAGTATTTGAACAAAATTATATTTTACTTTTTAGCGCATTTTGATGTCGGTTTCTTTTTTCTTTTTTTAATAATTATTATCTAGTAGAAAAATTTACTGTATATTTTTTATAAAAATAATCTAGATCAGAATTTTAATAGAAATGAAATTCATTATACTGTACTTCAACTGGGTTATTTAATTAATTTTTAGAGTAAGTAAGTTGTTTCATAATCCAGAAGGTTTTTGAACATCTTATTCAGGTTGATTTACTCGGTACTCAAATCTAAACTTCATACATTAATGGGATGATGCAAATACCAAAATAATACATTCTAGAATCATACAGTTAGAAACTCTGGGCGATAGAGCTATAGAACCAACAGCAATAAAATTTAACTATTACACCTGGCCTCGATTAGCAAATTTTTTTTCCAAATGTTTAACATCTCAACTACCCCAAAATAAAAATTATTAATATTGCTAATTTTTATATAAATAATCAAAGATAAAAATCATCAAAAACTCAGCCATCCATCAAAAAGTCCTTACCTGATATTTTAAATATAGATTTATAACTAAATATGAATATATCCTTATAAGACTTACTAAGCTTTGAAAGGAAAAACAATACTGTGTAAAAATTATTGGAATGTAAGTTCCCGAACTATTTTTCTACATTATTGTATAAATTAAATCAACAAAAAATTTTCTAGAAGGTTCTTATCTATTTTTTTTTCAGATAGAAGAAATCGTTTAATTTATTTAATTAAAGATTATAAATAGTTACAGTCTTTTTAAAATTATGGTATATTCATATATTTGTTCAAACAAAAAAAAAATTATGAAACTTTTTTTTTCAATTAATGACTGTTTAAAGAAGAAATCTTGTATAAAGAAGAAACTGTCAGATTTTTCTTTAAATTTTTCACAATAAAAAGAACAAAAAAAAAAACACGTGCACTACGTGCATACAAACATAATCAATATGATTATTGTTGATTTTAAACATAATCAACTTTTGGTGTTACACGAAATATATTTTAAAAACATTAACATTAAACAAATATTAAAACAAAAAACCTGAATACTCATATAAAGTTATCTTTAGGTAAGATCTGAGAACGGCTTACACAGTAAAAAATACTTAAATTTTCCCATTATAAAACGTACAATTTTTTATTTTTTATACTTTGATTTAAATCAGTATGTAAGTTGTAAACGATCTTAAAAAATAGTTAAGACCAGATAATATTGTTCATCTGTATTCAAAAAAAGGTAAAATCGATAAAAACAGATAAGAGCACTACTTACCAACTACTTGCATATGTGCTGATACAACTTGCGTATGAAAATTTGGTGCGTCCGCTGATACCTCACAACGATATTTACCAGCCAATTCACTGCTAACTCCCATTAAAACTACTTTGTCTGCTCCAGATTTGCTCATCTAAAAGGAAAAAAAACCATAATCAGGAAACATGATATTAATTACGTTGATCTATAAAGTGTCCCATGAGTTTCCATACTTCGAACACATAAAAATAAATGATGATAATAATAATAGATGTATAAAAATAATTACATAAAACAAACATTTTATTTTTCCAATGTGTTGAAACTTTCGGGACACTCTATACTATTATATGTTATTACTACTATGATAGATAGAAAACAGTTTTACTCAGACTTATTTTAATTTCTTATTTGGTACAAAGAAAGAAAATTATTCTATCATTTAAATACTCTTTACCAAGGCCTTTTCAAACTTTTCTTCTTTATATTGTCCAGTAATTGTATGAAACCTATTATTTAGCAAAAAAACAACAAGAAAAACGAAAACCTAGTTGGAGATTATGAAATTTTATTGATTATAAAAAAATAATCCGATAACGATTTAGATTAACTTTCCAGAATTTTTAAATGTTATTCTATCCCTAGTGATAAAGTTGAAAATTATCATTAACCCTGAATCATGCCATGCATACTTTCTTTTTTACTATTTTTACGATATTAAAAGAAAAATATTCTAGAAAAATTTGTTTCCAGTAAAATTTATTACGTTATAAAATGTTATTATATCAAATTTAATCTTAAGTACTTTTTTTTTTTTTCCCCTTGGGTCGGACCCGCAGTCAAGTATAACTCAACCCAAGGGAGAAACAACTCACTCTGACAGGACCTCCAGAGTGAAGGACACAAGGAAAAGTGATAGGTTTCAGCTCTTTATTTCTTAGTTGAG
>JAAAKQ030020999.1:0-17758 GCA_010016005.3 Zanna intricata
ACCTTTACTAGGATTTGAACCTTAGAACTCTCGACTTCGAAATCAACTGATTTGCGATGTCGCGTTAACCACTAGACTAACGTGGTGGGTTAGTTTTCTTCCATCTAAACATTATTTTATGTAATATTCATCGTAAAGATCTTCACTTTGAAATTAATTTCACTTTTGCGGGCTTTTCATAATTCTCTTCACAGTAGGAACACATTTTTTGGTTACATAAAATTTATTTATTAAATGTTTCAAAGCATCATGTCAAATGAATCTAAATTGCACACCACTGCGGTGATTTTCATGTTTTCTTTGTGAATTGGAACACGTATGGCTTCTCTGTCTCACGATTTCCCTTCTGCTGTCATTCATTGGACCGTTCCATTTTGATACTTTTTTTCACTTGGCAATCATATTCAGCACTTGAGTTTTCCTCATTATTCTGGTTCTGGCATGTAAAAAGAAATTGTTAACATTGAATACAATTTCCCTCCCCTGACTATGAACTACTTACCTTTTCCTCCTAACTTAGGTTTATTTTAAAAGAAAATAACTATTGAAAGATCAAAAATTTATATGACTGAATTTATGAAAAAGTCTTAGATGAAACCAACACAAGTAGTAAAAATAAATCACTAACAGCTATTCACTTCATTAAATAAAATATACACTATAATAAATGTTTCTATAATAACAACTTCTAGAATATATTTACAAGTAATGTGTGATGATTCATCACAGCGCAATGATTAGTTTTTTTTTTTTAATATATATTATTATTATTATAAATTCTGGGACTATCATTAGGTATTTCATCAGAGGATGGAAATGAATGATTTGTAGCGTGTGTGAAAATGCCATGCCTTACTGAGATTCATACCCGGGACCTCAGGATGAAAGGCCGAGATGCTACCACCTGCATCACAGAGGCTGGCACAATGATTAGAGGAAATTAAAAATAAGTAAATGAAATATTTAGAATCGTGTTTTGTGTTTACAATAATTCATAAACAGTACATTAGTCATATATGATTCATAAATGATTCCAATGTTATTAATTGCTGTACTACAGGAAGTAGACCTAGATCACATTAATATATAATTTAGAATAAAACTTGACAATTACATACACCACTTTATGGAACTGGTTTTTTTTGTCTATTACCATACCACAAAAGACATATAGAAAATGACAGTGTTTTTAGAGCATTGTCACTTTTACTACTCTTATAACAGAGACCAATACATGCTAGTACATTGGCATTTGGTCTCTGTGCCAATATATATGCCAGCAAGTCTACTTCATTAATTGTCTTCTGTTTTAAATCCATAACTTTGCTGAATTAGTATTACATCTCAAAGATATATTTAATGTCATTTTGTTAATTAATACTCTCCTGGCTGGTGAGGTTTAGGTGTATTTTTTATATGATCTACTTTAATTCTATTATTTCATCTACTGTCAATTTCTAAAACATTGGTAATATCAGTTTCTTTTTGTAGGCATGAGATCAAATATGAACCAGGTATTAGTCTAGTCAGGAAAAAAATTATATTGTAATTATTTCTTACATGTTGGATAATAATTAATCTATAATGTATTTTTCCTCTTTTTTCTTTTTAGCCGGATCAAAATACTCACAGACTGGTATGTTTGAAGTAACCAAAGCAGAAGATGAAGAAATAAAAAGTTTGAGTCCACCTTCTTCACCTGGTGCTAATACACCTACATCAAAATCTACTTCTGCTTTAAGGGTATCTGTTCCCAGTGAACTTCAGGGTGTTGCATACATTCAGGTTCTTTGTAAAAAAGGTGATATTTGTGTATCTTTTTATTCATTTGTTTGTGAGCTGTTGTTTGTTAGTATTGGTTTATAAAGATAAGTGAGTCTAATATACTATCTTTGAATGTTTTTATGTAGGACTGTGCAAGAGTTTGCATAATAATTTATTTTAAAAGTTTGTGCCTAAATATTTAGATTAATGTATCTTAATAAAGGCTCCTATACAGGTGATTCTAAATTGCACAGAGATCTTTTGGGAGATAATTCTGAAGCCAAAAATAAAAAAAAAAGTTTATCTAAACATAGGTCAGAAAACAGTTCATTAGTAAGTTTCAGCTGGCGAAAAATTTAGTCCTGCTTTCTGCTTCCTCTTTGAAATTAAACCTTAGTAAAATTCTTGGGTAGAAATAGAAGGGTAAATTTGATGCTTCCTTATGGTTTTTGATCTAAAAAATTGATTAAAAGTGAAGAGTTAAAACTACTCTTTAACTCTAGTGTAGAGTTAAAACTCTACTTCACTTAGGTTTTAAGAAAAACAGGGTAAAATATGAAGTGCTTTTTTTTGTTGGAAAAAAGTTTTTTTTTTAGATTTTAAATAAAATAACTTTGTTAATTTACCAGTAACAAATAAAATATTCTAGTCTATATTTCAGAGAATTTAATTATGAGAATTGATGTAAATAACATCTATTAAAATTAAACATGAATTCAAGAAGTTCAACTTTATTAAAAAAAACAAAAGATACAAACTGAATTGGAAATGTGATAAAATTTTAGACAGAACAATTTTCATCAGTGTTTGAACAACATATGTAAATGAAACAAATAGAAAACTTACCAATAACAGAAAAGAAAATTACTGCCAAAGCTTCATTAAGCCTTGACTATAAGAAAAAAGGGCCTATAAGATTATCACCAAGAAGACCACAGCATACATTAAATAAAAAAGTACATTGGAAATAAAAAGTGTGTTTCTTACAAAACGAGATTCTTCAATAATTTGAATATTCCTTAGGAAATAGGGATGATGTTCATATTTTCTAATTAACCATCGTCAGAATTTCATCTGTTATCAAAATCAGGATCTAATAACTCTTGTATACATGTTGTATGGAATGGATATAATTTTTGCTTCTGTAACATTTGCCATGTACTTGATTGCAAAACATGAAAGCAATGTGACAATCTTCTGGTGCTTGTATTCCATTCAATATTGCTTCTTCAGCTTCGGCATTCCTCACAAAACATTCACGTCTAGCATTGAATCGTATTTTTAGCATACCTGTTTCTCAAACTCACCTCTCCAAAGCCTCAAATGTTTTATGAATAGTACCTTCAATCTGGATAATTTTCCTGGTACTGACACATAGCAGTTAATCCATTTTTATTTATTTTACCATAAATTAACAAAATGTTTGACAACACTCCAAATGAAAATGAATCACCCATTGTGAATGATTGACTGAACAATAACTGCAAAAACACTGCTCAAATGAATATTCAAATGCTAGACGCTAAACTTAATTGTTGACCAGCTGTTATGTTACACCCCATCCTTTTGGTAATATTATTGTCTAAATGTTTTTTACTTTACTTTTTGGCTTGAGTACCTTAATAAAAAAATTTGATATGGACACACATGACTTCCTTGTACGCTTAATAAATTACATACTTATTTTTTTTTTTTTTTTTTACTTATACTTATATTTTTTTTTTAAATTAAAAGTACATAAAATTTTATTTCATTAATAATTTCTTATATTTTTTCAAAATATTTAAATTAAAAAAATAACAAGTTAAAAAAAAGGAGATGAAGTCTGATTGGAACCGATGTATACCCTTGTAAGATCCAAATATTTCATTAATTAATGTTATTTGGCTATAATTCTGGAACCAGTGGAATTAAATATCACTCATGATATATTGTTAAAAAGCATTCAATGAAAGCTTATTACTGCAGTTTAGAAAAAGATTCAAAATCTTAATTTTTTTGGATTTTGGGTTTTTTTTAGACACTCTTGGTTCAGTTGATTGCAACCAAAAGAGGAGGTGGGAAAATAAATGTTACAACAGTCCTAAATCCAAACTTTTCACATTCTGTGGGTAATTGTTTTTGAGTTATAAAAGATCCATATATGTGTACGTATGTTCAGACATCATGTCAGAACCAGTCAAATTGGATTCAGGGATGTTCAAAATTGATATTTCCGTTAAAATTAGAAAACTGAAATTTTTTGCAATTAAAATACTTTCTTGAATTTTGTATAAGGAAGTAAAAATCATAAACATGAATAATGTTAATCTTAAAATTCGTCAAGCTCACTATTCATGAATAAAATGTATTTACCATATTTGTTTGAGTATACTTTGGCCCTGACTGTAGGTCAACCTCTCCATTATTATACAAGGATGTATTGTAATGGCAAAAAATTTCGGTTTTCAGATTTCAATGGAAATATTCATTTTGACCATCCCTGAATCCATTTTCACTAGTTTCCTACATACATATCTTACATAACTCAAAAACAATTAGCCATAGAATGTTGAAATTTTGGATTTAGGACTGTTGTAACATCTAGTTCCACACCTCCCCTTCTGGTTGCTATCAACTGCTGAATCAAAAGCATCCAAAAAAAATTCAAGATTTTGAACTTTTTTCTAACTGCAGTAATAAGCCCTCATTGAATATGGACAACAATATATTAAACACATATATTCAACAATATATCATAAGTGATATTTAATTTCATAGTTTTGCATATCCCCTTTTGATTACAGTCAACTGAACCAAAATTGTCCATAAAAGGCCCAAAAGCAAAAAAAATTGGATTTTGAAAGTATTCTTTACTGCAGTAATAAGCCCTCATTGGAGAGCTTTTCAATGGTATCATAAGTGGTACTTATTTTCATTGGTTCCAGAATTATAGCCGAATAAAATATTTGGCTCTTGTAAGGGAAAGGCTTATCAGTGAGAATCTAACTTCACTTACTTTACTTTTTTCTTTTTTTTTTTTTTTAAATATATTGATTTATTAATATTTACTACCATGTGATTGTAAAAACATTTTTACAATAAATAATAATTCAATAATATTAAAAAAAAAAAAAGTAATAAAAAATATAAACATGAAAAATATATGTAATTTAATAGGCATACAAAGAAGTCATGTGGCATCCCCATTAGATTTTTTAATTTAATTTTTAGGGAAAAAAGTTTGTAGACTTTTTTCCCCTACCAAATAGAATCTTACTACAATAAGAATTAATTTATATAATTACATAATATTATACATACATTTTATTAAAAATGTAAAATTGTTACAAGATGTTTGGTAAGAAGTATTTTAAATGAAATAATGATTACAATCTTTAAACTTATATTTATTCTTTTTCTATAGTTTCAAAAAAAAAATATATATATATATATATATTTAAAAAAACATTACTTCACAAAAATTCACACATACACTTTAATTAACACTGTCATCATCAGTGCTGCCATCTGAAAATAAAATGTTTTTATTATTTGATTCTTATTCCTGCTGAATAATCATCTTCAGTTCCATTTATTATAGCCACCATATTATAACCAGGCTGGTCTAGTGTTTTAACTCATCATTGCAGATCAGCTGATTTCAAAGTAGAGAGTTCTAGGTTCAAATTCTAGTACAGGCAGTTACTTTTATTTGGATTTGAATATTAGATTGTGGATACCGGTGTTCTTTGATGGTTGGGTTTCAATTAACCACACAACTTAGAAATGGTCGAGCTGAAGCTGTACAAGGCTATACTTTATTTACATTCATATATATCATCCTCTGTAGTAATACTTTAAGGTGGTTCCAGATACTAAACAGAAAAAAAAAATTCCATCTAATATATTGCTAATGCAACATATTTTAAATCCTTGTTTAATACTATCTAGTGTTTTTGAGTTCATGACTTAATAATCCACTCACACATAATAAGCTCACCAGAGGTTTTTTTATTTTTCCAGTTCTCATATACTAAATATCAAAATAAGAAATAGTGATACTAAGAAACAACTTAAAAACCAGGTCAAATTTATATTTAAGTCGACCTTGCATATAAGTCGATTTACCATTTTGTAGGAGAAAATATAGGAAAAAAACCTTGACGTATATATATGGGCAAATACAGTTTTTAAAAATCATTGATTTAAGTTTTTGGATATTTTAATTTACTACATCAAATTATTACATGGTTTATGTTGAAGCTCATGAAATTGTTGTAAGTTTTACATTTGAACTGAAATCATTCATCCTGTTCGTAGATGAAAAAAATTACAAATTCTTTCTTTTGTTGTTAGTTAATGGTCATTCATGTTTATCTTACTATTGCCCACAGTTTTTCAGTAATTCTGATATTGAGGGCACTATTAAGTTGATATCTGTATTCTTTTCAGCATGGATATCTTAACTCTTTAATTATTTTCCATTGTTAAACTTTATTATTTATCTCAATTTCTGTTTTATTTGCAGTTGTTTTCATATAATTACAAATTAATTGGCGATTGGTATTTGTTATGAAACAAAATTGGGCAGATCGTCTATATATATTGTTAGAGCAAGTTGTGAAAGGGTCTCAAAAATTCTACTGTTACTGTTTTTAATTTACTAAGAGGCATACTTTGACCCTTTTTTTATGATTTGTATATATATAACTCATTATTTTTATGTGTAATGAGATATAATTTCTTTTAAATTTCCCTTGTAAACTCTGTTTTTGAAGTTCTATCCATTCCAATTATATTTGTATTACAGCCAGAAGGCTCTTATGAAAAGAATTAGAAACCATGGATCAGCAATTTCATTTTAAGCAATAGGGTGGATTTTTTAATTGTAAGAGACCTTAATTTCTTAATCCAAATTTAATTTAAATAATTTTAAAACATTAATGGCTGTGAGGGAGAAGATGAAGGATATATTAACTAGTATTATGTCATCGTGATTTATCAGTGTGTAAGTTTATACAACTTTGTTTTTGTATATATATCGCACTATTCCTTAGACTGTTCATAAATTTGTTGCTTTCTACCTCATACTGTGTACTTATTATTTCATTTTTATTTTTCTATGAGGAGAATTCAGAGATTATCTGCCATATGAGATTATTTTTTTGTTGTGACATCATGTGGCTGTCAATTACTGTTATTAATTATGATATATTTATTACAGATATAATTGATTTCTTATTGTTTCTATATGTTTGTTTAATCTCATGATAAAAATAGTAAAATATCTAAAAGAAATTGTTTAATGGCCATGTTTTTTTAATTTTTAATGAAGTAGCTCAAAATTTAAAAATTTGTGAACTTAAAATGTGTTTAGGTTATTTAAATGGAAAAAATTCATGGGGATGGCTGTGAAAGGGATATGATGAGTCAGTGTATCTTATATAAATGAAACAGAATGTGATTGTTTGTCAAGTGGGTGTAATTTTCTACTGGTAATCTTTATTCTACTGAAATACATAGTTTTTCAAATGTTTTTGTGTGTTTTTTTTTTAGATACTGAAGATTTATGTAGTGCATCATTAAATCTTTTGGGTTCAGCCATGGCTAGCCCTATACCTGATGTTCACTGGCAGCAGAAACTTGAAGCAGCTCAAAATGTATTATTTTGTAAGGAACTATTTAACCAGTTAGCCAAAGAAGCTGTTCAGTTACAGGCTCCAATTCCACATATGGTTGTTGGAAACCAAATAATGGCAACTGTTAGTTATTGTTTTATCATATTTTATTTAAGTTTTACTTAAGTGATAACTTGTTTATTTACTTATTCTCAGATGTTTAATTGCATAGAAAAAATTTTTAAATGGTATTTTTGAATGGTCAGCCAAGATTAGATTTGTCTGGTCTAGAGCTAGTGACCTTGTAACTAGTTTTTAGGCAGTATAATCTTGAATAAAGTCTTACCAAAATATGTGAAAAATTTAAATATATTAGTTTTAAATAATCACCTTATTCAGAAATGGGACCTTTGCTCAGCTTCCTATAATTCTGTTTAATACTTTCATATTCATCTTAATTTTGGAGTTGAGTAGGGTTTTCCTTAAATGAACTTGTTCTCAGAGCTTTTCATTATCTGGAGGTAAAGCAGTTTATTGTAACATTTATTTGAGTTTGATGATGCAAAATCATTGATCAATAACATGTGCTCCCATCTAGGTAAAGATTACTTTAATCTACTGAAAAATATTGGGTATGATGAATGCCTACTTCCTTGTTTGGAGTGATCTTGTGAGTAGCATCTTTTGAGAGTAGGGTCATTTATCTCATTTTGCAGCTGTTCTGGGGTGGGAATGTGGTAGGTCACCTCTTTATCACAAATTAGCATATCTTTGCTTGGTAGTGTAATGTGAAGTTTGGCTTGAAAAAATTATTTATTAATTTAGGGCTGTTGATAACTACAGCCCTATATTTTGTTACTGTTACCTACTTTCTTTTTTGAAAAGAAATTAGTTTTACAGCATGTGAAATATGCTAAGGCTGATCAGGATTTGAACCCAGAACCTTCTGGATAAAAGGCAGATTGCTGCCGCCATACCGCCAGAGAGATTTGTGATGAGATAGCTTGAGGGGGGGGGGGGAAATTGATATAATTTCAGAAAAGATTTTACAGTATAATCTGATAAAACTCTAAAAGACTTCATTTCATACAAACAAAAGTAAAGTGGTAGGAATTGATGTGTCATCTAAATTACTGTGCTGTCTATGAAGAAGTAGAATTGAATAAGCTTTATACATTATTATATTTTGTTTTTATATGATTGATCGAATAGCCTCTAATTTAAAAAAAAGAAATGCATGGTTGGTATTATATCAAAGAAAGGAATATAAATGTGAGAACTGGTGCATGTTTAACTGATAATGTTATATTTAACATCTTATGCTTCAGAGATGCTTACAAGGATAGTTTCCAGGCAAGTAGAAGGTGTGTTTTGATGAAAACCAATATCTAAGTGCCTTTCTGACCCTTAGACTGTAGAAGGAAGACTCAAGAAGAATAGAAACACTTACATGGCATTTATTGATTTGAGAAAATATAGATAATGTTGAATGTTATTTGCAATGTGTACAAGAATCAGGTTTCACTCATAAGAGGAGAAGATGAAGGAAGTTGAGATCAGAAAGGAATAAATCAAGTTGTAGTCTATCTCCACATTTTTGTATTAGTGTAATCTTGTTGAGATATTCACTGCAGAGTTGGCAGTTAGAATATGTTAGTATGAGTGGAGCTGATTGGGCTATATCTAAGTGGCTTCTTTATGCAAGACTTATTTATAAGACAGTGGAAAACAGAATGTAGGTATGAATTGTGATGGACTAATGTACTGAAATAGGATTTGGTTTACAGTATATAACTGTATTAATAGTAAATACTTTTTAAAAATACTATTTCAGTGGTTGTTTATAATTTTTTTTACAGGTGCTTCCTGGTATACAGCTCATAATAGGTTTATACCACAGTACTGGAACTGACAAAAAAGGTAACTCAGCACCTCCACCTCAAAAATCTGAACATGATCATGTTTTGGAACATTCTTTACATCAGTTATTAAGAGAAGTGCATCATAAAAATACACATCATCCTTTTCCACATCCTTCTTCTGGTCCACTTGGACCCAGTAAACGAAGATGTCTTGCTGGGCCAAATGCAGCTGATAGATATCAACTTCTTGAAATGACTAAAAGGTAATTCAGTTGTGGATTATGAAATTTAGTTATGGGTACTTATTTAATAATTATATTAGACAGTATTATTGCTTTATTTAATTGATTATTAAATGAAATCTGAAGAAAAAATTCCCTTGGTAGATTTTTGTTCAGTTAGTTGCTTGTTTTGATGCATTTCTATTTCTGTTTTTCTCCTCTGAATTATCTGTCATTTGGCTGGTTTGATACTATTCTTCATTTCTTTCTGCTATCTACTACATGTTTTTGTCTACCTCTACAGTTTTTATTCTGTTTAACACCAAATTAAGTAAACCTGGATGACTTAATATATGACTTAACAACCTAATTTATTTCTTTGAGAGTCTTTTCAAAACTTATCTCACCTCATATTTAACACTTCTTCATTTTTTAATTTATCAGCCCTTCGAATTTTCAACATCCTTTTCTAACACCACATTTCAAAAGATCTGTTTTCTCCTTTCTGTTTTTTGTATCGTCTATGTATTGTTACCATAATGTGCTACACTCCATATAAATATTTTCAAGAAAATATTTTAATTCTTAAATCTGCATTAGATGTTCAGATTTTTCTGCATAAAAGAGCTCCCCTTATGCCAAATGTCTTTGATCTATCTAATGTATTTTACTTGTTTTTGTAAATGTACTCCCTAAATAATATTCTGACAGATTATGTTTACCAATCTTAATATTTTATTTCTCATTATCCTCCTTATAGTCATATTTCATTTATTTTCAGAGAATTTTTCTCCTAGAAGTGAATTCATGCCACTTTTAATTAATTCTAATATAGTGTGATATTCTGCCATAAGAACAATATTATCAGTGAATATAACAGTTTTATTTTTCTGCTTAGATTCTTACTCCATCCTCATATTTTTCCTTTAGTTGCTAAATTTTATTCTGTGCAAGTTTAAAAACAATGAGGATAGGCTAAATCATTCTCCGATTCCTTTCTGAATCATCCATCACTTTATTAATTTTCAATTCTTGTAACTGTTTATTGTATTCTTGTAACTGATTCATTTGCATATACAGTTCTTGTTGCCCATTATTTAATTTCAATTTTTGTTCGAATATTAAACATTTTGTTTCATTCTGTATTATCAAATGTCCTCTTCAGATCTAATAATGCCATATAAGTAGCATTCATTCTTCAGAAGTTTACTTTCCTAAATTAATTAGATGGCTAGAATAGTCTCCTTTTTATACATCATCCTTCTGAAATCTAAATACTCTAGTACAGCTTCACTATATTACTAATATATATTTACTTATATAATTACTTATATAATAATTACTATATTAGTAAATATTCTTAGTACAGCTTCACTACATATTTTTTTTGTCTAGATTATGCTATTCAATACTTTGGATGCAAATAATTCTAGGCTGACAATAGTAATAATCCCATACTTATCTACTCTTTACTTATATCCTTGCTTATTACTTACCTACCTCCTGCTTTCTTTGGTATGATAATAGTTATATTTTTTTTTAAACCTAGCTATTTTTCCAATCTCATAATTCTATATTATAATACATAAAGCCAGTCAGAGTGAGTTCTACTTATTCAACAAATGTTTTACAATCTATTTTCAATTTTAAAATCTCTGCTAACCATTATATAATCTAACTGATCTCTTCCCATATCTACTGGACTCACATATTTTTATTTTCTTCTTTGTGGTTTTTATAAAGGGTTTTCACAATCATTAGCTTCTGTGTAGTGCAGTATCCTAGTTCTTCTTTACAGTACTCTGACCCAGCTGATATTCTGATTCTGTTTTCTGCTAATTCTTTATTTTCACTTTATATGGCTTCTATATCTTACAAACACTCTAAATTATTTCTTGCAAAACATCCAAATGTTTTTCCTTTATATTTTGTACAAGATAGGTTCAAAAGGTTCCTAGTATATTTTTCAAACATTGCATACATGAAAATGTTTTAGAGTAAAGTTTTTCAAAGTAGTTTACTTCACCAGTTACACACTTTTCCAGCATGTATAAAGTTACTGCAAATATTCCTGGAACCAATTTTGAGATATCATCAGCTGCTTTGTCACATTTCATTAGTATTCTGTATCTTTTCCCCTTAAAAGCATTTTTCAAGTGAGAAAAAAGTAAAAATTACCTGAAGGAAAATGGTGGATGCATGGTGGTTGTTACATTGCATTATATTAGATAATCTAATAATTGATTTGTGATGAGTCTTTGTAATGGAAAAGAATCCTTGATCAGTAAACAATTGGTTACTACCATGGTCATACCAGGAAAAAGTATGTATTCGTATGAGTATAATAATAAGTGGTCTCTTTCTCTCTGATTAATTTACCTATTCATAAAATTATCTCTGTCATGACAGTATGTCACATATGCAAGCAGATAATGTTTTCAGGATATTCTTAAGCTAAGTTGTTAACTATTTTGCTTTACTTAAATTGAGGCCATGTTTTATTTAAAGTATCACTTTATGTTTGTGTTTTTTACAGCCAAACGTTATTAGAACAAATCATACAGCAAGCTCAACACTTTTTTATGAGATTACGTGCTGAATATGTGTTAGATACAATTGCTAAAGAAGTAAAAGATCCACTGATTGTATCCCATTGGAATGCGTTAAATTCACCAACACAATCTTGTGTTAAAATCAACATAGTTACACATGGGTAAGTAGATTAACAATCTTTTTTTGTAAATGTTATGCTTTTACTTCTTTTTGATCTGTAACTTTGAAGATCTATTATGTTCTTGAAGAATGTAATGAAGCATATTCAATTACTTCTTGCTTAGATGTTATAAACTTTCACATGTTATAAATAATATAAAAAATTTTATAATAATATAAAAATTTAAATCTTCTGTTGAATCTAAGGAGCTGATAAAGGTTTATTTTAGTTTAGAATTTAATGTAGAATTCAGCCACTCTGTAAGTACAGAATACAGGAAAACATTCTTACCTTACTTTTAAAAAGTCAAAGCGCTTTCAGGCCTATGCCTATCATCAGTGACGTAATTTGTTAAAAAAAAAAAGTATTAGATATACACAGAAAACCATAACAACATACCATAACCGAAAACCATAACAGAAAACATAAAACAAAAACCATATTTAAAAAAGAAGAAAAAAACTAAAATATAAGGACAAATGTTTGTTCAGTCAAGTTTAAAATTTTATCTGTCAATGATGTAACAATAAACCAATTTAATCAAACACTCAATAATACCAACTTAAACAACTTTTAAAAGAATATCTCTATCAAATTCTGTCTGCAGATTCATGAGGCTGAATTTATATTTTTATTTATAAATATAAAACTTTTCCAAAATATGTAACATTTTATTATTGCTATCATGGTCAATATTTACTGTTATTATTTGTTTTTTTTTTTATTTTAACATTTATATCTAAATAATTTATTTTCCTGTTTTGTTCTATTTCATATGCAAACTTTAATGTTTCATAATAAGAATTTAACTTATTTAAAATTATTTTGTGTTCATTATTTATAATTAATTAATTTTAACTTAAGTTATATTCTTATCATTAAACATTAAAATTCCAATAAGAAATAGAACATAACACGAAACTAAATTATTTTGATATAAATATTAAAATAAATGAAAACAATCAAATAATAATAACTGGAATGTATAAAAAAAACCTCCTTTTAATGAAATTATTATAAACAAAAATTCCAATTATCCTTTAAAAAGTGGTTATCATACCTCATTGATAAATTTTATATATATATAAAATATAGTTATAAACACTTCAATAATACAAACATTACTACATTAATACCTATTAATGAAAATGAAAATAATGAAAAAAAATCTATATTAATTATTCCTATACATACAAAAAAGTGGAAAGCTTAACTGATGCATATAATGATAAAAAAATATAAACCTCCTTTTATAATCATTTAACAAAACATTTAAAATATAATAATATTAATAATGATGAGAAAGTAAAAAATAAATTTGATTCTTTTGATATTTATAAAATAAAATGTAATAATTGTGAAAAAAATATATATTGGCTAAGCAAATAGATTTTTTAAAGGTAGATTTAATGAACATTTTAAGTCATTCAAAAAATAAAAAAAATAGATTTTTTAAAAATATTTTTGACAATTTGATAATTAATAATCTTGATATAACTAATTTAGAACATAATTTGGCAATTAGAAAAAGTAAATATTGAACATGATAACAATAATAAAAAGTTACAGATTTTGGAAAGAATTTATATTTATAAATATAAACGTAAATTCAGCTCCATGAATCTTCAGACAGAATTTGATGAAGACATTCTTTTAAAAGTTTTTTAAGTTGGTATTATTGATTGGTATGATTAATACATCATTGACAGATAAAATTAAATTTGTTATATCATTGACAGATGGTGAATTGCTGTATTGAAATAAGAAAATAAATACAAAAAAGAATGAATAGGTGGACTAATTTAAGAATAAATTGAAATATTTCTATTTAATTAATATCAAAATTATAAATGTAAAATAACCAAACTTAACTTACGCTTGCTTCGCTCGCTAGTCCAGGTTAGCAAGTGTTGGTTAAGTTTGGGTAGATTATATTTATAATTATAAGCATATAATTATAACATGAACAAGGTTAATTTATTCTTGAATTAGTCCATTTATTCATTCTTTCTTGTATTTACTTTCTTATTTCAATAAAGTTTTCCATTGGTGGCCATCTAAGAACTAACTACAGACATAGATCGCCTGCTACATTAATACTGGTCACAATTCAGGCCACCTTTAAACTGAAACCACATACCATATGCTTATTTTTTGTAGGTGGAGTAGATTCAAAGAAAGCGTGTGGGTTTTCAGTACTCCAGGTCTGGTAGTTCTTACTATTAACAGCATACCAAAGTGAAAATTAGCTTATCTGTGAAAAGTACTTGATCTAAAATACCAATCTTGTCTTTAAAGTTCTTGAACCATTGATAGAAATGAACCTTTTTAGCATAGTCAGCATTAGGTAGTTCATAGAAAACCTGCATTCAATATGGATAAATTTCAGCATTTTCCTCACTGGAGTGTTAACATAGTAACTTTTCATAATCTGTCAATGTTAGTGACATCTGTATCATGAAATATTGAAATTGTTAATTGTAAAATATTGAAGTCGTTAGAAATAGTTTCCTTGTAAATCTACTTCCTATTTTCATATAAGTCTTCTGTAGATAAATACTTCAAAATGTGGTTTTTTAATCTTTTTGTGATTTTCTATCAGCATTTTTTAACATTTTAAAAATTATGCAGAATAACAGAAACCATTAATTTCTCTTTATTAGATTTATGGTATTGTTTGATTGGATTACATACATTCATTAAAATTGTTTATTTTTTTGGTGATTACATCTCTATTATTTTTATAGATATGATGCAGTTTGCAGAACTTCATTGATCGTTCATGTTGGTGAAAAATCATTAAAGTGTGTTTGTCGTGATGGGAGGGTTATGCATATGTCATATGAACCACAAGAGTTGAGGGATCTCATATTCTGTCAGGTAAAATTATATTATTTACATTAGATAATATAATATAATATAACTTTTACCTGCGTTTTCTAGATAAGTAGTTGTAATATCAAATCTCCTGTTGAGATGTTTCTATTATGTATGAAAAAACGTTCTCTTTTATTTGAACGGATATGCAATGTATTGCTGAATTGTTCTGAACATTTTAAATGACGATACAGCATTGGAATAGGATGTGTAGATTTGTATATAAATTGGGATTGGAAGCACATGTAGCCCATACATGAGATTTACTATATATTTAAAAAAATTGCATTTTATTTAATTTTTGTGGTTGTATGTGTAGAACAGTGTTTCTCAACCTGGGGGTTGTGATATGGTAGTGGGGTTTGTAAAATTAGCCTACAATTTTTACACAAAAACAGTAATGGAATTATTTTATGAGAAAAAAAATCATATATTGTAAACATTTTACTTAATAGTTGCTATATGTACACATGTAAGAAAATAAATTAATGAGATTGTTGAATTGATTTCGGTTTAAAAGTATTTTCATATATGGGTCTATATCAGAAACACACGAAAGCAAATTGCTGTCAAGTACTAAAATAAGATTTGTATTTTTAGTTTTTTGTGCAGCCGTAGATGAAATTCCTTTTCGCAGAAATACGACATGGTGAAAGGGAATAATATTCTCAATGCTTCTGTGACTAAATTTCCATATTCAGTTGGACAAGCAAGCCAAAATGTATCTAAATCTTAAGATGTGAATTGTAGCTGTAACATTTTATCAGCTGATATTTTGATGAGTTTGTTGTGAATTTCAACAGGTAACTTAGCAGTTGCAACAACATTTTCACTAAATGGATTCAGTGCGCCCTCTCTTCAAGAAATCATTTCTATCTTCAGAAAATATTCTGCCAACTTAATTTTTAGCTCAAGGAAATGTATCTTCATGCTATCCAAACTGTGGTGAATAATAGTGTCTTCTTTATCTAAATTTTTCTCAATATAATCAGAAACTTGTAAAAACATATCAAAATTTTTGCATTGAAAGAAGGCAAATAATCAAGATATGAAGCTTCTTAATAAAAGAGCATTAACTTTGTCATTAATAAAATGTATTTAACGTGTCCTTGTAAATTTACATCTAAGTTGTTTAAATTCAAAAATACATTAGCTAAATAAGCCAACAACTACGTACACTCATTCTGTAAAAACATTGAGAATGGGGTTTGTTTACCCTGGAAAAATATTTAATTCAACTTGCAATAGCAATATTCAGGTTATCATTTTTCTGCCAATAACTATCTATAATCATCTCTGACTTCTGTATGGAAAGGAAGAAATTTTTTCCTTTCACCCTTTTTCCATCGCATAGTTTAGCAAACACCAGTCTGTAATGGTCAACCTTTAATAAAATTAACCATTATTACAGCTTTATAAAGAATTTGTTATAAAGATTAAAATTTTGTATAAAGATTATCCCAGTATTTTTTTGTGGCAAGATGCATGTTTGTAAGGAAGCAGTGTGTCAATTCAGTTATGGACATAAGGCCTCGATCTGCAAAGGTCCTGATCATTCAAACAGGTGCTACAACTGTGGAGGGACTGGCCACAGGAAACTGGACTGTACCGCTCCCACCAAGTGCCTCGACTGTGGGCGACCCACAGGACGGGCAGTAAGGATTGCAGGAACTAATGGCATGGTTCTTGCTATTAAATATGAATAGGAGCGCTGCAGCACATGATCTAGCTTGGTGTGCAGCGACTGACAGCGGCATGGACTTCATCTTGGCTTCGGAACCCAACCGGAGGCTAGCCTCTTCTGGCCCCTGGTTGGTTGATGAGGATGGAGATGCGACAATTGGTGTTGTGTTGGGGGACGTCGCCATCATTGGTTCTGTCAGAGGGAAGGGATACATCACTGTCAAGCTAACGGACTTCACCGTTATCTCGATATATATCTCTCCGAACTGCGATTTTGATGTCTTCATGAGGAAACTTCAAGAAATGTAGAACACAATCCGCGGCATTTGGAAGCCAGTCATACTCGCCGGTGACCTGAACGCGGAAAGTCAGGACTTGGGGGAACTTCGTTCCACAGTTCGGGGCTATGAACTGGCTTCTGCCCTGTCGTCACTGGGTCTCATGGTCCTCAATACAGGAAGGGACGGGCAGTCTCTTGGAGGAGGAAGATGTCGGCTTCTCACAAGCGAGAAGTCGGCACGCTCTGACGATCCCAAGAGGACCCCAAAGGCTTCATAAAAAAAATTAAAAGACATTGTCCTGTTGCATGACAAGGTGTTGTTTTTAAAACGGCATATTTTCATTGATTAATTTGTCCCAATTGCATCCATATCTCATAAACATAGGAACTGAGAAGTGTTTGCCACATCTGTTGACTCATCAAATTGAATGCTAAAACATTTATTGGAACTCAATTGCTGATTTATCTGATAGTGAACATTGTTAGCCATATCATCAATTTGCCTTGATATTGTTTCGTTAGAAAGTGAAATATTTTTCAATTTTTTTGCTTCTTCCATGCCTGTCAAAACACTGACCATATCAATTGCAATAGGCAATATGAGGTTTTCTGCGAATGTATGGGGTTTGGACATCTTAGCTACTTTTAATATTAAATGTTAAGATTCTTCAGGTTTACTTCTATAGTATGGCTTGATTTTCTAGTAGCTTGTTGATTTCTTTAAAGTATGTAATTTTCTTTTGAAAAATTTCAAGGAT
>JAAAKQ030021010.1:0-11257 GCA_010016005.3 Zanna intricata
CACACACACACACACACACACACACTTACATACTAATACTAACATCTGGAAGATTTCCATCTGGTTTTTGGGTTCCTTAGGTGTCAAAACTTTGAGATACAGGGAAAACCATATGTGTCCAAATTGAACCAATTACAATACTTTCCCTTCTAGATCTATAGCTCTACTATAGCACTATCTTAAATGGAAAGTAAAAATAATTACAGAATAGACCATAATCCAAAAGGCATTAATGAAGACTATTTGAACATTTTTTGCATATATGTTGATCAGAAATGCAGAAAATTTAGCGTTTTAAAAATTGTTTAATTTCCAAATTCATTGACAGAGTAATATTATTTCTAATTATGTTTTAAATAAATTGATGGGAAAATTTGTTGAATGGTTCATTAATTTAGCAAAAATAGCAATGTAAGCATAATAAGGCATTTTCTCATAAACAGAAGTAAGAAAAAAACAGTTCTCTTATCTGAGTTAATAGAGAATAATTTTTAAAATTCATTCTAATTTCTTACACTATTATTTAGATAACTTATCTCAATGAAAATGTTCCTATGATTCTTCATTTATGACCTCTCAAATAATTATGTTAAAACATTTTTTGCACCATAATTTTCTGCTACAAATAGATTTGAAAAAGTCTTCTATTATTACAATTTACACATCTATGTTTTAGATTACAAGTATACAGAAGATCTTATTTATTTATTTTTTACTCATGTTACCTACTTGTTATGCTAAGTCATAAAAATATCAACTTTAATTTTAGGGCAACAACCTAAATTTTAATGTAATTTTTAACTGAATATCATATGACAGAGGTCTGTCATATTATTGTGATACTAGCTGTGTTGTCTAATAAGTTTTGTTATTACTATTGTTATGAAAGTAGTAATATTTATGTGATTTATTTATATTTTGTACCTTCTTCAACATTTTCTTTCTTCTGACATTTTTCTATATACTTCAAAAAATCTTCTTTGTTAGGTTTAGCCTATTAAAATAAAAATAGTAATATATCAAAGTGTCTCCATTAATAATTAATAGAGATAAATATAAAATAAGCAGTAAATAATACAAGGCATATTTAAAAACTATGTACCAGAGTTTAAAAAATGAACAACCATTTATTTTAATCACATCAGCCTTACCTTAAACTAAACTATTTTTCTATAAACTTTTATTATTATAAAGGAGTTTAACAGTGAACCAGCTTTTGTATTCTTTTGTTCAGGATAAAGGTACTTGTGAAAAACACCAGTACTTCTGTCTTGATGTGTTATAATTACTGAAATTCTATCCTTAAAGTTAATTCTCTTTAATTACAGAAACAGAAGAAACTCATTAACCACTAATCTGTACTGTATGAAGTATGACCCACTTACTGCCAGCCGAATAAGGGCTTGAAATTTCATGGTTTGAAATTTGTGGTAAATTCATGCTATGCAGGCTTTGTTTTTATGAACTGCAGGCTCCCTTTCTAAACATTACATTACTAAAAGGATTCTTAGCATGCATTTCATATGTATGACAATGAATTCCATCGGCTTTCATGATTTTTATATTCAAAAAATAGCCAGCTGATTTGTGAAATGCAGCTCTTCAGAATTGTTTATGCACTAATTGATAAGTAAATTCATTTCATGGTTAAATCTATAGTCTTTTGACATTATATTTTCTTTTTGTAAATATGTGTTGTATATTTTAACACCAGACCTTATATTACCACAAAAATGTTAACAATTTAGACACACAAATCAATTGGATTGTGTACAATTGGATTATGATTGAGACCTAGTTTTCTTTGGTAGTTTTTAATGATAGTCAAAGAGGACCATACAAATATAAATTTTAAAATTTCTGAATATCGTGATCTAAACCCTTGGAACCATTAATTTAAATTCAGTTATACATGTAATTCAATGTAATTCAGTAGTACAATGTTCTTTCTTCACTATAGCTAAACTAATTTCATGATCTTCATCACATTTTCTTTCTTTCTAGTAAGGGACAAACTGTTACAAAGACTTTACAGCATAAATCAAGTTTGAAAATTGTTGGTGCTAAATCCATGGATGTATTCTTAATATAATGATAAAATTAGAACTGGTGCCTTGCATTTATCTTAGTTATTTATCTTACTTAATAAAGTTAATGTTCTATATTTATTTTCTAATTGAATAAGCAATTGCTACTTTAAAGAGTAAGCATATAACATTCATTACTTCAAATAGCTTATCTGATTTCGGTCCTCTACGTAATTGTATATTATAGTATCACAAGTAATTCAAGTAATTCTAAACTAAGTAATTCAAAATTTTTTCAATAACAGTGCTAATAAAAAAATACAAACAAAACAAATTATATACTTAGCATGTAGCTTGTAAGGTGAAGTTTTCATAACAGAGGACTATTAACAGAATGTATCTATGTACTACAATGTCAGAAAGTTTTGAATACAGTTCTCTACATTTCATGTAGAATTAGCTATGATACAGCTATGAGACTTAAAAATTATTACAAGTTCTTTTGATTTTCTTATAAAAGAATTAAGAAGAATATTAAAAAAAAACTTACTTACTACTATTAACAATACGCAAAGTTCTTTTATTTAAGTTTAAATATTGTAATATATAACAAAGAATACAGATATAGATATGGAAAAAATATTAAACCAAACAATTTGCAAAAATGTTACATGATCTCTGAAAGTACAATAAATGATGGATTACTTGGCCGGTTTAGGAAATCTGCACTATAGCATATCACTACTGAACATAAATGTATTGATTTTAACAAAAACATAGTATATCAAATGAATGAATGTTTTTAAGAAATACAAATAAGAAATAATTATTAGTGAGATTTTTAATACTTACAGATACATTATTCATTTGTATAGCCAAAAATGTTGAAAAAATTAAAACTATGCTCTTCATTTTAATCAAATTGTTAAAAACAGAATAAATGCTGCGTTATAAGTATAAAATAGATTTTTAAACAGTAAATGAATTTGAAGTCTAGGAAACTAAGCTTTTATGTAAAACAAGCAAGGCCAGGAAATTAACTAAATCAACAACTGTAATTGAAAATATAAAAGAAAAATAATAGCGCAACATAACTGCTTTGTATTCATATTGAATAATGTATGAACAGAATAATGTAAATAATTATATGATAAAAATATCAATTCTAAATAAAAAGAAAATCAAGCAAGTTCAAAATAATTTCTGGTTATTTATTTATTTTATAATTAATAAAGAAAAAAATGCTCAAGGGAATTTATTTTAAATGAAGTAATATTTTATTTCTGATTACGCCATTAACTAGTGAATGACAACATTTAATTGATTTATTGTAGTAATTAAATGAGTTGATTGCAAAAAAATTTTATCTATCTAAATTAGATTGTAAAATTTAAAAATTGTAATATAATTATCACTTGATATAATATTATACATTTGTTGTTCACATTAGTATATCAAGCCACTAAGATTCAGAACACCTTTACCGACACTTTTACTCTATTTATTAAGAGAATATTGTGAAATAAACATCAATGCTCTCAGAGAAAGAGATCTGAATCAGATCTCTTGCATCTAAGAGCTTTATATATGTTACAGCATATATAAGTAAGTAAGCAACTAATTACTGCACCCTTTTTGTTGTGAGTGTATTATCATTGATTCTATTATATAAGTTTTCATGAATGTACAGTTAAAATTATACAGCTTACTAATTTTCACAGTTTTGTAGTGTGAAGTTAAATGTAAATTTGTATATTATGTTTCTATTATTTCTGTTTTTTTTTTTTTTTTTTAATTACTTTTTTCTTTCAGTTCACTATTTCCATGTTGTGCAGTTTTATAAGTTTTTCATAACTTTATAAATACAATCACATCTATATGTTTTGAATGGTGTAAAAATTGAAAAAAGTAATAAGAAAACATCAACGTTGAATAAAATAATCTATCATTTTTTTAAAATAACATTATTTTTATTCCAATATAATGAAGATAAAAATGTTGTTATTGTCCCTTTCACTTACTTTGTAGTAAAATATCTGACTTAATTTAATGAATGAAGAATGATATGATTAATATAGTAAAACTGTTTTTATTTCATGAAAACTTTGTTATTTTACTTAATTAAATAATAAAAGCAGTATTGTATACCCAAATTTTCACTGAGCTATGAGACCAGTACTTCACAGTGTTGATTTACCAATTCCGATTCTTCAACTTCTTGGGAAAAAATTTCTGATTCCCCAGAAGGCTCAATCGATAAATCCTCAATTTCAATAGATATTAATTATGTTCCAGAAGAATACTGAACCTCACCTCACCACACAAGGAGAACTGAGCGACCTCATAACTTGTATTTTTGTTGAAACAACATACAGAACTCTTAGGATCACATCTTAAAGAACTGAATTTATTAAACAAGGATACTAAAATTTCAGAATATAAAAGTCAAAACAAAATTTACTGAAATATTTTAGAACAGATGAGTTAATTTTTTCCTGCCATAATATTAGGGACTAAAGTCTGAAGTGGGCATTGGTTATGTTATTCATGATTGGCATTTATTTATAGACTCATCAAAAAGAAGCTATGTTGTTACATAACCCAAAAAAGTTTTTTTCTATACTGGTAGCAATGAAATAATGTAGGAATGAAATAAACATATGAGAAAGTATGTCAAAAATTTTAAAAACTATTAAGTATGATGAACACTCATGGCAAATCATCACTGACTTAGAAGTGATGATGGGGCTTCTTCTTGATCTCCAGATTGTCTTTTTTTAAAGTAGATGTGTTTCTTGTCAGTAACAGCAGGATAGTCAGGTTACAGATAAACACTACACAGTAAAATTCTGGCCAAAAAGAAATCGGTTTACCCTAGGAAAAAAAATGTTGTCAATATTCCCCTAGTCAAAGCAGATTGTATTATTTTACCACCTGTAACATAAAACTAGGCTTTAAGAAGAATTTTGTAAAGCATCAGGTTGCAAATAAGAAAATTAATTTGTGAAAATATACTTGACAGCAAACTGAATTCTAAATAAACTAGCATAATGGAAGTCATTCAAAGATAATGTTACTGGAAACAAAAAGAGATACAGATTTCAGATTTTTTGTTCTTAGAAACATAAAATCTGAAGGGAACCATGAACAGCTTATATATGAACTATAAAAATTTAGGCTGTAGAATTTTCATTGAAAATTTGTTTTTTACATTCTTATTTGGACTTTTTCTCTTTAAACTTGGGGGACATCAAGAAAAATTCCACCAATATATATCACAGATGGAAAAAACATTATCAAGGCAGATGGGATGAATCTCTGATGAATGACTTCTGCCAGATGATAAAAAGTTATATTTCACTAAACACAAAAGAAAAATAAGAAAAAAAAAATTAAGATAAACATAAATGTCTGCGTAATAAAGGTAGTAATTTTAATTGTAATTATTATTATTTTTTTGTATTTTATTACTTAAGAAGTTTCTCAATCATCTAAAGAATCATAACTAAAAATCTGGGGGTGATGAAAAAAAGATTTCATTTTAAGATTCAGCATAAAAAATGCATTCTACTTCGTTGACTTTTATCTATCTCAGTTCCAATTTTTATTTTTTTTTATCTGTTTGTTTGTACATTATGAAATTATTCATGATAAATTGATCTGGCTGTCAAGATATAATTTCTGAAGGATATAACTCATAGAAGTAGTAACATATACAAAGATACCTTATTATTGTGTTTAGATTTTACTCACAATACCTTTTACCTTTTTTTTTTCTTTAATCTTTGGGACCACTGTAAGATATCGCTTTAGAGGATGAGATGAATGATTTGTATTGTGCATGAAATTGCCATGTCTTTCATGATTCGAACCAGGGACCTCTGGATGAAAGGCCAAGACACTGCCATGCAGACAGATAACTTGCAGTTCCTTTTTTTTCCTCTATTCTCTCTAGATCATTAAACACCACCAACCAGACCGTTAGTCATGACTCAGTCACTGCAGTGTCTTAACAGCAGTTTCTGCCCTCCCTGACAGTCCCCTTCTGGGGCTGTACTCGCAATACCTCTCTCTTGTTTTTTTTTTTTCTGTTTAGCCTCCAGAACTACCATATGGCATTACTTCAGAGAATGCATGAGGATGATGTGTGAATGTGAATGAAGTGTAGTCTTGTACAATCTCAGGTCGACCAATCCCAAGAAGTGTGGTTAATTGAAAAACAACCACCAAAAGAACATTGGTATCCACGATCTAAAATTCAAATCCATGTAAAGGTAACATACCTTTACTAGAATTTGAACCTTAGAATTCTCGACTTCGAAATCAGCTGATTTGCGATGTCGCGTTAACCACTAGACTACCTTAGTGGGCAAATTCGTAATACAATTTTTTTTTTTTTTTAATCTCTGTGACCACCATTAGATGTTACTTCAGAGATTGAGTTGTGGATGATTTGTAGCTTGTGAAAATGCCATGCCTGACCGGGATTCGAACTCGGGACCTCTGGTTGAAAGGCTAAGATGCTACCACTCGCGCCACAGATGCTGTAATATTCGCAATACCTAAATATCAATTAAGTGGGTGAACAACATATTGATAAAAATTTCTTAAAATTTATAAATTATAGAAAATAAATTAACAAAAACACTTGGTGCTAATTCAGCCATATTATTCTACCATTTAAGATCTTTAGGAAAATCAATTTCCATGTAGTTTGGTGGGGGAATTGTTAATATTAAAAAAAACTGTCCTCTATCTTGACAAGAATAAATGAACATCAAATACTGTTTTTTTCAAATTGGTAAAATTCATAGCATTTGTATGGGAATATGTTATAACATATTTGTTTGAAATAAATATTATTCATAAGTGTATGAAAAATAGTAAGCTTAATCTCGTCAGGCTTCAACCACTTTTACTTATCTCTGTCTAATCGGTCGAATCCCGCAGATTTAACCTCAAGATGATTAACGAAGACGCTACCAATCCTCTTTATTTTCTACCCCCTGTATTTTATTTACTTTGATTAATTCCTCTGCACCTACTTAGATAATTTCATAACAGTTTAAAAGCATTAGAATTATAGTGCTTTAAACATTTTTATTTCTTCATGGTATTTTGCTTTTTCTTATTCTTGTTTATTAGGTAGCTTTGTTTAATAAAATGACAGCTTTCAAAGACATTCGTTTTACTTCATCGATTAGTGTCTTTATTAGCCTATTTGTCTTAGTTGTAATTTTCTTTATAATATTTTGTTAGAAATTATACAATTTGTCTCATCGATTGTGTACAAAAATATGTAGTAAAGTATTATTAAACATTCTAGTTTAATTAATATTATTGAATATTTGAGATGTTTTGTATGGGCGTCTAGAGATTTGCATTTGGCTGCACTGCGTCATTTGGTGAAATCGCGGCGCTCATGACGTGATTGTAATTTGTTGATAAGTTTTGTTGTTATAATTTGAAGCTTTTTATAGTCTTTGGAACGTTTATTGTAGAATAATCGGATTGGTAAGTTCAGTTAATTATAGTTATATGTTAATATTTCGTAAATTGATACGCGATGCATATCAATATACAATTTTATTGCATCGTAGCTCTAAAATTATGCTGCTAGAAGGAAGTACGATAATCAGAAAAGATGCATGGATTCTTTTCTCGACGTTTCATGATCGAGATACCCCGAAAGCAAAAAAGAGTGGTGGGTAATGTTCGAGTTAGTGTGCTTTTGACTGAATAAACAGATTCTGATGAAATTTTCTAAAGAGATTGGTATGGGCAATTTATCTGCTGGGGCAATTTGTTGGTACAATATTGGAGTCAATATCTCCAGTAGGTAGGGCAGTTATTTGCGGGGTTAGTTTTTAAAATTTTGCAAACATAACTCCACCTAATATTAAGCTCCGTGGATGTGTTCATGCTTATCTTACCTTTATCAAAACAAAAAGCGTAAAAATCCCTTCCTCAAAAATCAAAAAAGGCTATCTTTTTATTTATTTATTGACACTTTATTTACTTTTTAACTCAGTTTTTTCCTAATGCCATCCTGGGCATAGTAATAGTGCGACTCAAAAAAAATAAATAGATGAATAAATACTTAGGGGGCCATTATTGATGGGGGAGCCGATCACAGTTTAAAAATATCAATTTTTTAAAAATAATTTTTCAAAACTTTTCTGTTTAAACTTTTAATGGTATTAAAACTTATATAATCTGTAGACTATTGAAACTATTAAATTATTAAAAGTTTAGTAATAAATGTTTACTAATAATATTAACATAACTCACTCCCACTCCCAAAAATGAAATCTTAGGTTACTTTTTACTGTTTGCAAATTTTTTATTAGATCCTTTTTTTTTTTTTTTGTTACATTTAATACAGTAAATGTAGAAACATAAAAAAAACCTTGGAAGATGATTTTAGAGGTGGGGGAGCAGAAAAAATAAATTTTTTTTTAACCTTTAAACCTGTTTTGGGTTACTTTAACTTACAATGATAAATTTACAATAACATTTCATCATAAACTACCCCTACCTCAAAAAAAGAAATCTAAATTTTGTTTGCGTATGATTAACTATTCATCGATTCTATTCTCTTAGTTAACATGTCCTTGATAAAGATATTTTTTTGCTTGAAAAGAACTGAAAATTTTATATCTTATTCTCTTATGCAATGTAGCTATTATTTGTCAACATTTAGAAAGCATTAACCTATAAATGTGCAATATTTCTACCTTGGGTGTCTGATCTAATCTTGGCATTTAATAGCTCAGTGAAAAGGTAATAGTGTAAAGTGACAGGACATTGTAGGTGTAAAAAACACAGTTGCAATCCAAATCCATTCTCATCACACCCACCAAGCTTTCTAAACTTTGACAAGTAATAATTATTATCTTCATCGTATTGGTTGTTTTTGTTATATGATGTACAATTTTCGTTCATAGATTTACTACACGTCGTCTTTGTTTGATTCTTTGTTATGAATCTCCTTTTCATTGACAATCCTTTCTCTGTTAAAGCTACGAACTGGAAAATATGTAGTTGCTACAGCACTTGAATTTATATTAGAAAAATGCATTTGATCAGTAAGATAGACATAAAAAAAAGCTTTGAAAAACTGTAAATTATTACAACTCATGAGTTATTTTACATTATCTATTACTAAAAATATTTGTATTTTAGGTATGTTATTAAAATTTAGGAACAAAATGAAACAATACCAAATCTTTAAAGAAAAAACTAGTTTTTTTAGAAAAACATAAGAAATGTCTCTTATCTTATACTTATTATTTTTTCAATGAAAAACAATAAGCATTGTTGAATTCTATACTGTTGGAAGAAAAAATTGTGTTATACTTTTGTCTTTGACATAATTGGTACAGAAGAAAATATGGACAAAAAGAATAAGTATATATTAAGTTAATGTGTATATATATGGAGCGAGTAAAAAGTATGGAAACCTTTCCAGATAGAATACTGAAACTTTCAAGATAATGTATCAGTAAACTACTTTACATTTTGATGAGAAATAGAATTTCAACCCCTTCTTGGGGGGGTGGGGGGTGAGTAGCCCAGGGGTTTTAAATGCTAACACCTCTTGTGTGATTTCAAAGGCCTCTTTAATACAAGAAGGATGGTGGTATAAATAAAAGATTGGTATGATGTCTGTACCCAAAATGTTGGCGGGATAAATTTTGGATTTTGAAAAGAATTACATTGATAATTTAATCACACAAAGGTTTATTACCATTTAAAATATTTGAGTTACAATCGTTGGGCCACTCTCCAGAAAGGGGTTTATACAATAAAAAGGTATTTCTTGTCAAAAGGTATAGCAGTTGACCGATAACCTTATTCTGAAAGTTACAGATTCTATCTGGAACAATTTTAAAGTTGTTAAGGGGTTTCCATATTTTTGTCTCACTTTGTATATACATGCACAAAATAATGCGTATGTTGCAGCAGTATGTGTAATGTAATGATTGCATTTTAGGAAGAAATATATGCCCAAAACTGCCATTTAAACGTTTTCAATTTAACAAGTTTCTTCAATGAATTAGAAAACATATTATACTAACTTATTCGTTCATATCATAATAAATTTTAATTTTTGTTTTTATTAACTGTGATAATATGGTAATTATTCTTATATCTAGTATTATAACTTTGTAATACACGATTTTTTATTACATCTGTATTCATTAACACTTGTATTATATATAAAAAATAAAAATCTTATATATAAAAATCAAAACGCTGAAGTGATTAACATTCGTAATATTTAAAAACTTCAGTTGAAGCATTTAATTAAAATTTGTTTAAATAATAAGAGTAAATAATATAAGTTTATATGTATATAACTCTCAAGTACTTCTAAGAATTGATGCTCTTCCTTCATTTAAATTTTTAAATCCTTTTTTCTTGTCTAGCTGTATTTCTTTGAAAATATATACATGTATTTAATTTAATAATATTGACTTTGATTTTATTACTTGAGAAATATGTGTAAGTATATCTAAGTTATGTACATCGTTTAAATTACTGAGCATCTCTTTGGTATTTTTTTCAATGAATAAAAGTAACATATCAACCGATAGATGTTGCTTACAGTGCTCAGTTATGGAGATAACAATATCAATAAATATCAGAAAAAGGAGTGATAACAAAGTATGCCTGTTTGTTTCCAAATTTTCTTGTAATATTTTTCAAAGGTATATCTAATGTTAATGGTCTTATTATATGTAAAATGTGATTTAAAAAAAAAATATAGCCTTTCAAATAATTCAGTACAGTTCTTTGCAACATTTGTAACATTGTTTTTATAATACAGGGTGTTCCATTTGAAATGCCCTATTTTTATTATGCCTTGTAATGGGCATTTCATATCTTGATGTGTTGGAGCAATTTGCATTTCCACAGGTTGAGCAAAGGCTAATATCTAATATCCTCATCCAGCAAGATGGGCCTCTCTCTCAGACTGGCTCCTTGAAGTAATGGAAGGGTTAGATGAAATGTTTCCTGGTAAGTGGCTGGATGTTCTTCGTGTCGACTGGTGGTGACTGATGTAAATGTGATGCAATGTATGATTTTTATTGTAATTTGATAAGACAAGCTTTAATTTAATTTTTGTTTCATGTTGATATGTGAAATATTTTGGGAGATATTATAAAAATAAGACATTTCAAATGGAACATTCTGTATTTCTAACAAAAGTATCAAATATTTTT
>JAAAKQ030021021.1:0-17753 GCA_010016005.3 Zanna intricata
ATATTAAATGTATGTAACATTTATAGGATATTACATTTAAGAAACAAAACTAAGTTAATATAGTACAATTAATTCCTTCCGATTTCATTGTAGTTACAGTTAAAATTCAAAAGAAAAATATTAAGCCACAACAACATATTAAAAATAATAAAAAGAATGGAAATTTAACCCACCCATTAGACCAAACTTATAGTAGTAAAACTCGTCATCGTAAATCAGCTGATTTTGAAGTCGAGAATTCTAAGGTTCAAATCCTAGTAAAGGTTTAATTCGGCCGAAGTCTGTTCAAGACTACACGTTTTCCGGAACATATACAGTTATTAACAACAATATTGTCGCTAATAACTTAAAATTTTGTACTGAGTAGATATTAACATTTAATATTTTAACTGTTAATATAAAGTCTAACTGCTTGATATTAACAGTTATCAAGGTCATTGGGAAAAGATTTTTTAAAAATTGTTTAAGAACGTTTCACTCTGACGTAAAGTCGAAAACTGTTTGAAATGAAAATTGCTACGTTAACATGAAATGTTAAGTTGCATAAGTTAACAGGGAAATGACTCGGGTTTTCCGATATGCAGTTGCTCGAGTACTGCGGCATGATGGTAGTGGGGTATTTTACACGCTGAAAATTTGTTTCTTATCGGCGGCCTGCAGAGATTAACAGTTAAAAGAGTTACGGATAAAGAGGATTTTACTGCATTCGATTTCTTTACAAACAACCTCATGATTAATAAGACTTATTTTAAATAGTGTCCATATTATTTCCATAAAATATAGAATAAAAACAAACATTTCTTTTTATGTTTGCATTGAAACGAGATGATGGTAATAATAATAGCCTAATGTTTAAATTTCTCACGTCTCAATTCACAGGGAATTTCATGCTCAAATAAACCATGAAATACATCAGCTATTTCAATCGTTGTTTTATTTTTTCGCGTTTTATAAAACCTACATAATATTTCGTTTTTAAATTCGTTTAGTTTTTATTTGATAAAAGAAATATATATAATAAGATTAATGTAGAATATTGCCATTAAAACAAGTTTTCATTGTATTTTTTTTTTTTTTTTTTTGTTTTTTTATCAATTTTATTGGCTAAAACTAATCATTTCATGAAAGGATATATTTAAGTTTTCTTTTTTTAATATAAAATTGTTGATATTAGGTAATTTATGCTTTCCACATAAATTTGTAGCCGCCGGGTAACCTAAATTTATTCATCCCAAATATTAGATGATAAAAATGTAACTTTTTACCCGCTTATTTTTCCTGAGTATTTTAAAAGGTACTCAAAAAAACATAATTATCATATACTTTGTTAATATATAAACTTTTTGAAACATGTGATGTCCTAATATGTCTCTTTCTTTCTATCTAGATGCGTATATTAGTGTATTAAAAGTACGTATTTGTTTACAGTTATTTATAATCTCTAAAGTTATAAAAAAAAAAAAATTTTTTAGTTAATAAATTAATCCAGATAAATATCGGTTGTACGTTTTGAAACAATAAAGATAGTTTAATACTTCAATACTCACAATTATTTTATATTGACTAATTAAGAATTGACTAATTATTTTATTATTACATTGTCTGTTATAACTATTTATAACATATTTTTTGATTGTTTCTTCCCTCCACGCTGAACATACCGGATTTTTTTTTTATCAAAAAGATATACTTGTTTAATACTATATATTTCGATAATTTTCACACATGTAGCACATCTGGTATCAGTCAAAACCGTTTTCTCTGAGAATAATGGTATTCATTAATCCTAGTCCCTGTCTGGAAAAAGTGTGAAATCTTTCTTACGGCTGAATATCATTTTATGTTGGGCGCGACATGCTGATGTGCTACAAAGTGTTCCGATAAAACACGAAGACAACTGAAAACCACTTCGTTCTTCACTTTATCCAGTAATTCTAGCAATGGATATTTGTTACTCTTCAAGTAGGGCTATATCATTTTTGTGAATAACTTGTATCCTTTGTAAGTTCCTTTGTAACCATTTGATTTTAATAAAAAAATCCATCTTCCTGTCAAAGATTAAATATAATGTTGTAAATTCTATTATTAGTAATTCCATATTTTTAAATCCTTCTTGTCTGATAAAAATTATTATTACTAATAATGATAGAAATCATATAGCGTTAATTATTACTACATTTATCTATTCGTTCTTAGAACTGTGACCAAATAAAGCATCTGAAGTCCAAACAAAATTAATTACAAATGTTTATTTTTCCGAGTAATGATGTTCATTGTACAACAGTCTGGGGTAAAAGGAAAGAAGAAATCGTTATAGATAGGAATTACACCTTCATTTCGGGTTTATTTAGCTTGGGAATCTGCAACAGTATATTTGGTTCATTGAAGAAAAAAAACGAGAAACCACTTCATTTCTCATTTTCCCAAATAACGCTGATATGGGAAGTTTATTATGCTTAGGAAAAGCTGTGCCATTGACAGAAATACCTTCTTTTTTTTCTTCTTTTTCTTGTCCATGGCCACGGGGTCTTCGTGGGGTGTGTAGGGCTCGGATCCAGGACGCTATCCGTCCAAGGCTAGCTAACAGGATCCGCCAAGTTGTTATTAGGCGTAAATAACCTGCTCCATACCGACTAAACCACCCTCACCGCTCTTCTCCGCCCCGAGACCGGACCCGCAATTAAGCATAACGCAGTCCCGGGGGGAATTGTCCGACCTGATGTCAAAAATCTTCTTGACTTACCTGCAGCTGACAGGTACGCCTCGCAGGATATGCAACAAATGAAACAAACAACCAACCTCTCGCACTCATCACACCATTCATACACACATACCTATATTTTAAGTGTAAGTGTTTGTATGTGCATATGTTTATGTGTCAGTGATATTATGTGATTGTGAGTGTGTGCGTGCTCACGCCGGCAGGATGGAGTCCCCGTGCGTCATCACCGTCACACATTCCTACTCAGGGACGCGCCGCGACTCACTTTCGAAGAAAATGCGCTCAAATGTGTCAACCGCTGCATTGCAATAATTGCGAGTTGATGCTGTTCTCCTTCTAACCCTATGAAGATAATAATTGAAAGTCTCATGACCTGCCAGCAATTGTGACATGAAAAAATCCACTTCATCATGTTTTCTCTTTTGCCATAGTTCGAGATCGGCTATCAATCTCTTTGTACAGGCAGCCTTACCAGGCCGAACCCAAGCCCTCCTCCACTCATCCAAAGATTGAAGTTCAGATTCTTCCTTACTAAGCCCATTCCATCGTGACTTACGCTGCTGATTTTAAGATCTATCGGCTCACAATTAGCTATCACACACAGCGCTTCATAAGAGACCGTTCTGTATGAAGAAGCAATTCCAATCAGCATCCGCCTTTGGATACTCATCATCCGTCCGAGGTTCCTCTTGTATTTTATCGTGTCCGCCCAAACTTTGGTTGCATACCTGGTGTCTCATATCAGTTCGCCTACAACTTATATTTTTGGCACTCGACATATAATTAGTTCATATTTTTAATTATGAAACATACTTATTTTGTCGTTTTGACTAAAGTTTTTTTATTAAATTTCATCGTTGATTGGTGTAATTTTATATTAATTTTATATTTTAGGACGTAATAATAAGATGGCTGGACGATTCGGTTCTGCAAAAGAAATCTGGATAAATATACTTTATAATCCGTAGTATATACATAAAAAACATAAACTTACATCTAAATTAATCAAAGTTTCCTGACCTCTGTGAGGAAGAAGTAGTGTCTCTCCCTTTCATCCGTAAAGTTAAGGTTTCGAATCCTGGTCAAGCTTAGTATGTTTCATCCGCTACTAATCTTTCACTAGTAACTGTAATTCGGTGGTAGCCTGCATTTGTTTAAATAAATAAAACTGTTTTAGTAGTTAAGAAAAATATCTCCGGTACTAGTCATTCCTAAAAACAGGTAGGTGAAAATAATTAGACAAATTATGATTAAAATATACGATAACAGGTATCATTACTAAAAACAATTTAATAAGAGCCAAGAAGTATAATAATATTCTCTCACTAACTACACATTCACTCATTAGGAATTTAAAAAATAATAATCAAATCAATAAAACATTACAGTATTTTTATATCTAATATTTTTCGTTTTACTGGATAACAACAATAGAAAACGGGAAAGCAAGAACTTATTATCATTAATAAAGATGTTTTGGAAAAGATTAATTTTTTTTTTAAGAAAAATAATAATGAAAATGTATTCTTATTATCTGTATATATCCGTAAAGTTCCTTGATTTTTTCAAACTTATTACATTTTAGAAATCTTTTTTCTAAGTAATAAAGTAAAAAGTAGTTAATTTAATGTTTAAGTAGAAAATGGCTGATGCTCATAATAGTATAACTAATGTGATCGTATATAATTTTGTTGCTTATTATTTTCCTTTTTCTTTTAAATTTCTTCCTCTTGTCGGTGCACTTGTAGTTACGCTTTTATATTATGAATGCACAACGATTCTCATCAAACTTTTTCATTTTATAAGATTGATAGATGTAGGAAGTACATATATTTTATTTATAATTATTTATTTTCACGTCATGTTATTAAATATAAAATTGCACAGAAACCTCGATTTTCGTATTTTTAATGTAATTTTTAAAAAAAACCATTAAGTTCCTTATGATTTTTATTTAGACACTATCTTTTTTATTTATAAATATCTCTTTCTGCAGTTTCCAACACAACTAAATTGCAACTAATTGATTTAAAGAGTATTCCATTTCGTACTGCTGAACACTAGAGTACTGTCCATGATGAAACAGGAGTCAGAATCATATCCTGATAAAGATATGTGGGGTTTTAATTCCCTGCTTATGGAAATACGTAAGTCTTAAAAGTTCAATTAGCAGAGCTACTATTCAAGATTAAATAATATCTGACCGACTTCCTTACTATAATTATTTATTGGCACAGCAAAGTATCAGTTTACTAATAGAAAAAACCTTTATTATTGTTGGAAAAAATAAATCAGTTCGAAGCTAATCTTTATAAGTAAAACTAATTTATAAATTTTATTCATTTCTAATTTTTTTTTTCCAGAAATGTTTAATCCAACATAAATTTATAATTTATTATTCACCTCAATCTTATGGATGAGCTCCAAGTTTTTATGAACAAAATTCAAAATACAATTTGGTTTTAAATGTAATTTAATTTGAGAATATAATAACAAACATCCAGCTGAATCAGCTTTGTCAGAAACAGCTAAATTTCATTACATAAAAGTTGGCAAATAATATCGTAAGAACTATTACCAATCATTAAAAAAAAAAAAAAAAAATGAAATAACTGTTATGGTTGTCTCATCCAAAAAAAAAAAAAAAAAAATTGGTTTTAGGACCATTGACACAATAGATGGTGACGTAATACAAGGTATTAATTTTATGATAAAAGACATAACCATGATCATCTCCTGTAGCACTTCTGAAGAAAAAAGCGATTTCCTGTTGTCTTCTTGCTTTGCCGAATACATACATTGGTGCACATCATCACGTGATCCTCATCGAAATGCAGACTACATTTTTACTCTTCCTAGTTGATGCTTTAAATGACATTTCTTGTGTTTTTGCTCTGTGATCTTCCCAACACCGTAGAAGTTTAGCAAAACTACGGTAAACCAGTATGTTAAACTTTCTTTGTCTGCCATGAAAAGTAACTTTGTACACTTCCTCCTATCTCTAGCGGTAGAAATATGACCGACTTCATCTTAAAAAGATGACCACTAATGTTTCAAGAAATATTACAATCTTAGGACAATTCATTTTAAATAAGTAATACTTTAATGGATCTAATCTACATTCTATCTCACTGATTTTGTTTCATGTGTTCTGTTTCATGTATCTTAGTATTTTGATGCATGGTACAAAATTTGTACCAAAAGGTGTACAAATTTTCTGCTTATTAGAAAAGAATTTAACTTGTTAGGGCCTCTGGTTTCTTATTATTTTGGAAACATACTTGTGGTTTTTTCTAATATTATAGATATATAACAAGTTATTTAATATCAATAAAAATATTTAATTTTTTCATATAAGTATTGCTTGTAATTTTACCACAAAAAAAGTAATTTAAAACGTTAATTTATTTCTTAATATAAATTAATAGTTCATATTAATGCATTTTAAAATAAACAGTACTCTTTTACATTACAATGAAGAAAAAACAACTAAACTGGCAGCTTTGCAACAGATTCGTTCAAGTTCTGGTTATGTAAACAAGACCAGATTTACATACGGGCAAACTGATCACCTGGGGTGTATATCTCTGGAAGGCGCACTGATTATTTTTTTCTTTATATATGAGGTAATTCCTAAAAAAATTAAAACTTTTTTAAAATTATTAATCAATCCACATTTTAAAGTGATAAAAAAAAAAGAAAAAAAATGTTCTATATTCTACGTTTAAAGGCGCATTGTCAGCGAACTTGTACAATAATATTTTATTTTCATGTATTTTAATTTGAAATATCCTAATTTTTCTTTTATTCTTTTAAAAAGTACACAAAAACTGAAGAATACAAATAAATTTGAAAATTTTCCTGCAATATATTGTCATTGTTTAGTAGTGCAACCTTATTCGTTCCATTAAATGCTAATCAGTCTATTAACTGTATTTTGTAGTGTTATTGAAAAGTATTCAGCTAAAAAAAAGTATTACCGTTTAGTTGATTAACCTTTTCTAAAGTAAATGTAATTATTCTCAATCTTTCTTCGTACCGCTAGTTGTAACGTGTATAAAGTAATTTATCATGATTTTGGAAAAAGAGCAAAGGCAACATGATGTAGTTTATTGACGTAATATTATGCTCTTAATCTTAACATAAAAAAAAGTTGGGTGAAGGATTTTTGTTTTATAATTCTACTATTTAGCGCAGTCACGCATACTGTTTATTTATTTATTTATTTTTTTTTGTAAAAAAACTTGTTCACTCATAAAAATTTTTAATACTATCTTTCACTCAATGGAATGACTGACAAATGTATTCCATTAAATCAGTGTGGTAGAAAAAGTTCAACACTTTTTATCAAAGATAAGTAAGACCACGCCGGTTGTCGTCACCATTTTATCGGTTTACATTGTCTGAATGAATTATTAGGCGGATTGTCCTCTTAAGTAGATAAGGCACTAGACCAGTTGTACATGTACGTGTATGTATTACGCTTCATCTTTATAGTCCACAATCTTTACTTTACTGGCATTAAGTCAAATTATTTACTAGTTTCTGCATTGAATATCAGTCACAGAAAAGGTGCAGAGACAGAATTAACTTACTGTAACTG
The DNA here is from genome assembly GCA_010016005.3 of Zanna intricata. NCBI lineage: Eukaryota > Metazoa > Arthropoda > Insecta > Hemiptera > Fulgoridae > Zanna > Zanna intricata. The sequence goes on from JAAAKQ030021021.1 coordinate 7,326, forward strand.
TAATATATAATCCAGTGCCTGCATCGTTCTAAATTAGAGAAAACAAAACTAAGGAAAAATTTTTCTTCATGTATTCGTTATGGTGCCTCTTTTTCTTTAAAAAAAAAAAACCATAATATTTAATCTGTAAAAACATGAATATGCCATACATTCTCTACGTACATATTTTTATTATCGGTTTTAAGATATATTCGTCCCAAACTGAATTATATGAAACGGCTAAAATGTATTTTTCAATATGACTACTGAAAATCTTAGTTAATCTTTGTACTTAATTGAACTTTCTTCTTTAGAAGATCCTTGAAAAAATGCCGTAAACGTCATTTAGAACACGTTGAGCTGTTTATAAATTATTATCAGAAATATATTTGTAATGGCAAAAGTCATTACAGAGAATTTGATTGGGAAGGTGTGATAGATAATAAAGGAAAACAAACAAAAACTTAAATGAGTTAAACATTATTACTTCAGTTATTTTATTTCTCCCCCAAAAGGGGAGAATATACCATTAAAGAATACAATTCCTGATCGTAATTCTGTCAGAAACTATATTCTTTATGTCGGTATATAGCCAACTTTGTATCCAACCCTTTATACCTATACTATATTTCTGACGTTTGAACTAATTTTTTCTGTTCTACTATTTGTTCATGCTTCATGTCGTTTTATAAATAAAACGTACGCTATACTTACGTTTTCCAGAAGCGTGATCAGTAATAGTTATTAAGATGTTGAATAAATTAATGAGTATTCTTTACAGATTATTGTTATCTGTGGGTTTATTTCTCGTCCCCTCCAAAAACCCACTATGGGTTTTTGGAGGGGACGAGAAAGCTTTACTCTAACTAGTTCAAATTTCGGTATCGAACATCTAACTAGATAAAAGTTCTCTTAAATTATGTACACTTAGCTTATATATATATATATATATAGTTTAATATACAACTAATAAATTTTGTGAGTATTTCCTACGCTAGTATTCAGAGATATAAGGCGATAATCTATATCCATCCAAAATCCGTTATTACTTCTTTTCTTCTAAAATTTTTTAATATAACGAACAACATTTGCTATTTGTAAAACTGTTCTATTTCAGATTTTTTATATATATATATACATACATTTTAACAAAAGAGTTTCTCTATCCTCATCTACAACTTTATTGTTTTACACTGGTTTTTGTTTGCCTGAATGAATTCACACTTAGAAATACGTAATGACTAATCAGCCTGTTTATATTTTTACGTAGAGAATTTTTTAACTAAGATTTACTTTTTTTGGACTTGGACTCTTAAAAGAAGATAAAGCCAAAAAAACGTTGGTGGATTTATCTTTTACCGATAAATTTCTTTTAATTTATTACTCTCATTTCATTAAATCTACACCATTATTTACAGATAAACCTAAAAGTATTATAATTTATCGGAATTTTCCGAGCTAGAGTTTCCTCCATGGTAGTTAGTAAATATTAATTAGTAAATTTCAACAAGTTTTTGTCGGTACATTTATTGTATTGTTAATCTAAACTCTTATCTGAATAATATAATTCGGACAAGCGAGGAAATAAAATAATAGATGCTACGTAATTTAATACTGAATATTAATCATTAGTAGCTTAAAAAGCATCACTATTGCTGCCTAGGATCCCTATAACAGCCGATGGTAGTTCTGTTAGTGATGAAGTACCAGCCGGCCTCCGTGGAACGAGTTATAGCGTCTCAGCCTTTCATCTGGAGGTCCCGGGTTCGAATCCCGGTCAGACATGGCATTTTTCACACACGCCACAATTCATTCATCTCATCCTCTGAAGATATACTTTAACAGTGGTTCCGGAGGTTAAACAAAGAAAAAAAAAACCTGAAACCAGTTGCACATTTACGTATGCACCCTATATTTTTTTACTTTGCAATAATAACATTTGAGAGTATTCATTTTTCTTCCTTAAGAGATGATTACTTTTATTCGGGTTATTATGTACATATATATTTATGAATTTAATGAAGAATTATGCATGGTAAGTAAAAATGTGTAATTACATAACGATCTATAATTACTATCTACCTGGTGTACAAAAACGCTCTGGTTGAAATATTTTTAAAATAATGTTATTACCTAATATAATTTTTTTCCATCAGTCTAGCCAACAGCGCTCAGGCTAACAGGTGAAGATGACGGCGTCCTCAGTAGAAACAGATTTGTTTTATTTATTTTTTTTTTTTTAGTTCGGAGGAGATAATGATAGGAGCGTGTCGGCTCTAGTAGTAAATGAGGAGGGACATTAGGTTCCTCTTGATATGTGTGTATACACACGCGCGCACAAAGAACCGTGAACAACAGTAGTATTGTTATAATGATACTTGTATAGTTATGGGTGAGGTAAGAAGAAATAATTTTATTGGACAAGCAAGCCGGCTACCCTGCTCTGTCTTAAATAACAAAGAAACACATCACACGCTCGCTCGGCACCCTACATAGTAACTATTTACAAAGAAACATAGGTGGTAGAGGGTAGCGTGCTCCTCTCTCTCACAAAAAATTATTATTTACTGTTGTTGTTTCAACACACCATCCAACTATCTTAACACGAAGCGAGCGCACTCAACGAACTTTTAACGAGATTTAATGCTGTTAAAAAAAGACTGTGCCACACCATTAAATGCTTAATTCAATGAAATAATGTTAAATATATAATTATTGTAGACTAATTTTTCTTTCGTTTGTGTGCGCGCGCGTATGCGTATATATATACGTATGAGAGACATGTGCCCCCACATTTTTTTGTATTATTTTTATAATTATAGATAAATTATGATAAATAATGCTTTATGGTAAGAAAACCTTTACTGGTATTAGAATTTTTGAATGTACATAAATACATGCAATAAATATTTCTCTTCAAAGAGATGAACGGTATTTATTCTCCAGCAGTTTTCTGCTAACGTTTTAGTTCCGTTACAGGATTATTGATCCTTGATCTTATTCACTGTTTTTGGAGTCGTTATCTGTTTCTTCTGCTCTTCAAGTTTAATATTTTTTCCTTTTATAATTGTATATTTCAGCCCAGTAAAAATTCTTATTATAAATGAAAAGATTTTGTAACTGTTTGAATGTTGTCAATTAAAATTTTTCTTCTAGATGACTTAGGATGCTTGAAGGGGACAAGGCACTCTGATCTGTAAACTAAAAAATATTTCCCTCCGAATACAACAGCAGTTCATTTTTTATTAATTAACTGGTTCAGGCTGTCTTCAGGACTGTGATGGGAAGAGGACGCAGCCTCTTTGTTTTTTTAATTATACCTCAAGCAAGATATAATACTTTTTAAAAACGAGAGGCCTAAATATTAGAACATTTGAATTTTCGAAGTGCTGATCGATAGCTGTAGACGAATCGAAGGTCGCAGTTATTTTGCAATCAGAATCTTCTATTAATTTATTTATAATTAATCATGTTATCATCAAGGGGTCTTCAACAGGGTAAAGTAAGGATTCCAGATTCGGAAGTGATGTTATTTCTATACGACCGGTTTCATCCGGGAAATTTTGTATTGTCAGAATACAAATACGGGAGAAAGACTTGTCATTAATCTTTTAATTCCTGAAATTATTTACAACAAAAACTTTACTTCTTTAAGCAATAGTAAAAGTTTTTAAGTACTAGTACGTTAATAAGTTTCAAAAAAATGATTATGAAACTGGCTAGTTGATTTCATCGAATCGATAATTCTCAATCTACAATTATTTAGTTTGTAAATCATAATTTTGAGTCACCTATTTTTTATTATTTTTTTTACTAGTTTATTGACACATTTTAAAGCTCTAAATTTTCATAAGAAAATGAAAAGTTGACGTAGTACAAAAGTGAATATATGAACCTTACTACACTAGATATTTACTTCACTGAAAATAGTAAGCACTACTAATTTTTACTAATTCAGTTAAAATAAGTTAGTGATTCAGCATCTTATTGTTGCACACCACTGTTACAAAAATTAAACTGGATGGGACAGACTTTCTTGACTTAAACCTAACTCATCTATTAACAAGTTTGCAGTTATATAGTAGATAATTTGCAATTATCTACTATATAACTGCATTTATATTCCATTTTGTATGTATTCCATTTTGTATTCTATATAACTGTATTTATTCCATTTTGTAGTAATTGTTAATATAAATGAATCAATAAAAAAGGAAAATTAAATAATTAAATTCTTGAACGAGCGAGAATCTGTACTTTCATGCAACCACCTTAAAATAGAGGCTCACATTTTTTTCATTTTTCTGTATTCAAATATTTTATTATTTCATTTAAGAATTAAGTCCTTTTTTAAATTGTATTGAAATAAAATAAAGAGTAAGTCCTTTTCCAAAATATTTCCACAGAAACTCAGGCAGAGCTGAATATCTGACCAAAAAATGGTTCACATCTTCTTCCTTCCTAAGAGAACATAATTTATATCACTAGAAGACGAATATCTATTTAAATAAATTAGTTCCATTCGTATCTTAAAAACCAGTTTATGAGAGTAAATTCTTTGTCACTATAAATGTAGCTTCTGAACTCAAATAATCCCGGCTCGGCTGTTCATTAAATCGATCTTCCACTTCTGCTATAAATTATTATCAGTCGAAGCCAGCCAGTATCTTTGTGATATCTACATTTTCCGTGTCTCTCGTCAAACTGGTTACGTTCAAGTATTTTCCAATCTTCTTACAGAAATAATCTCTTTTTAATTAATTAATTTATAAGAAATTTTGGGTATCGTCTCGATGGTACACAAACGGTCAAAAATATTAATATTTAATATTTTTAAATGGATCTTTACGGTGTGAATAAAAATTGACGATAGATCAGTCTCGAGGCGCAAAGCAAAATTGGGAATATTAGCGGAAAATCTTCTTAAGAAAAATACGTAAGATTGCCCCTACATTTTCATACTGTCTGACATTCCACACTTGGACCCATAGCATAGTATCGATTGGGAGACGGCATTAAAAATGTAAAGCTAAAATAAAGCTTAAATAAAAATATCACATTTGTATCTACAAACGAGATATTTTTATTTAACAGTAAATTATTAAAACCATTAATCGTTAAATCATCAGCCAGCTTCGCCACCGATGATCTTTTCTTAAAGTTGACTTACGAAAGCGGGAAAAATTATTACAAACAAATAAAACACATTCATTCAACAGATTCTACTTAATGTAATAGATATTAATCTCATATTTTTCAGTAGTAAATTTTCAACAACAAAAAAATGTCACAAATAAAGTTTGTGGACTGCATAACTTAATGAATGAGTCTTCTGCCCTCCCTTTACCTCACCGATACGTAGAATTTAACGTTTACACACAATGAACTAATTAGAGAGAAATCAAGAATTGTTTTGTAACTATTGATTTTAGTGTAAGTATATTCCTTGTGAATGAGTCTTGTTTAAGCTTCCTAGTATGTACCAAGAAAAATTATGTTATTTAAAAAAAAAATTTTTTTTTAAATAGGTAAAAAGTATAGGATTTCTTGAGTGGCTCTCATATAGTTTTTCCTCTTAGTAAATGCTTCATTTTCTTTTAATCCCAGGAATAGATTTCCAACTATTTTCTTTTTTCTGTTAAATACATTGTACTCTCTTTATTAGATTATGCTTGCTTACTCCTTAAACCTTAAAAATACAGAATTTATGAGTAATTAGTTTTTAGTAGAGATTTTCTAAATCTGTTTTCAAAACTTTCATGAATGAATGTATTAATATCGTGATGAAACCAATTTCGATATAGGCAGTAACATTATAATCACCTGTTGGGAAGAAAGATCCATTAGAAATTCACTGGGCATGTAGACGAACGTAATTTATTAAAGTTCATTTTGTGATATTTTAAAATTACATTTCACAGATAACTAACTGCTAAAAAATAAACTTGAATGGAACGGCAAAGAATTAGACTTGAAGAGATTTTTTGATAAAAATAACATTGAATAGAAGTTTTTGGCTCTGACATGATTATGTATTAAGAAAATAGATAAGAAAAGTTTTAAATTTTGTTTTATTAAATAAGTATAAAAGAAACTACCTACTACTAATGTTCTGTAAATAATTTTTCTCACTTGATTCTCGTTTGTGTAAGTTAATAAAATATACGTGCATTATAACAACATGATATTTATGATGAATTAATGCAAGTTATCTTATCGTCGTATACGATCTAAGGTTTTGACTATTATTACGGCACAAATATATTAAATGTCAGGTATAATGAATTCTATCCTCGTCTTTTCCATCTTGAATTATCCTGCTGTTACATAAATATATTACTTTAAATAAAATAGTTCTTTGATTGTAATTTATAATGTTATTACAATAATAAATTATTATTTTTTTATTAAGTACGCTAATAATGAAAAAAAGAGGTTAAAATTACAATACTTCTAACTCTTAATTTTTTATTTACTTCCTATGGGATAAAATTTCCTCCCAGTCACAAGTAGAAGTATTCATGGACCACCTCCACGCCAGCACGTTTTGTAATTCAATTCACCTTTTTTTCTCACTACCGAAATAGTAATGTGAATCTAAGTTTATACCCTAACTTAAATAATTTCGAGCTTCAAGACGTATAATGAGGTTTAAGATTTGCCTTCGTAGAAAATTAATAGGTTCCTTTTAATCATCCAAATACTGTGAAAATTGATTTATTAAAAAAAAATATATACAAAAAAATCCATTTCTTAAAACTTGTTCTATCTGTTATGAATTCATAATTGTAATATTTCTTGACCATATAGCCGCGTAAGCTTGAAGCTTGAGCGTGGGACATGGAAATGGAATTTTGTAGCTATGAGAAATTAAAATTTTAAAAACAATAAAGCATGTATAATGTAAATAGAATGACTAATACATTTCATCTTTAATTTTACAAATTACAAACTATCCTTTAATCTTTTAAAATAGTGTTGAAAATTATTTTATAAGCAAAACAAAATGTTTTTTATTTGCAACTAGTCTGTAAATTCTGTCTATAATTCTTAAGTATTACTGAGGGGTACAGATATATTCACATTAATATAATCAGTTATAAAAAGAAATCGAACTACTCTTTAGAGATTTACTATTAAATTAATCGATCCATATACTTGGATCATGAACAACCAGCGTAGTATGTCGGGTGATCACGACGTTGATCAAAACTAAATGGATTCTCGTGGAACTCCTCTCCAGGATTTTCATAGACTGTTCATGATATGCAGATTTATTTTATTCTAATACACTTTTAATCAAATATGTTTCGAAACGTTATATATCTGTAACAACGTACAATTTCTCTTATTTTATTTGAAATAAGGTGGAACCAACTAGCCCCAATAAGCAGTTGAATATTTTGTTAGATGCATAAAATCAATCTTCACTGTTAATCGATTACGTTGTCTAACTAAATGTAATCTTGGAGGGTGTGTTATAATCAAGATTGAAATAAATCTTTCATTTGTTTATTATTTAATGTGATGTACTTAGTTTTAATCCGTAAAATAAAAAATGTTTAGGTAGACAGTAATTTTTTCCAGAACAGGTTTTGAAGGTTCATAGATGTTACCACGACTGCTACATAAGATTAGATAACGGAACAGAAGAATTATTTTACAAAATAATCTAAAGTTAACTAGTTACTTTCTCAATAAAAACAAACATTATTAAATTAATTAGTTATCATCGACGTAGTTTGTGCTAGAAAAAAAATCAAATGTACACGCATTCTGGTATATACTCCTCTTAAACATATTAATTAGCCAGAATTACGATGTTCAAATAATTCATTATTTTTTTATTCCTAATAAGAATAAACGCTAAATTTTTCTAAACAAATGACAATAAAGCAAAATCTATTTGGCTATCAAATGTATTTATGCTCAAACAGAGCATAAGCACAAAATCAGAGCATTAAGTATATTTCTAGTGATATTTCTTCCTGAAGGTTCCTTATTCGGGAGTCTGCCTGTAAGGTTTTGGATTTGGAAATATTTATGGCGGGGGAACACCCCAACTTCTTACACTTCTGAGTACAGGTAATATCGTCCTTTTAGGAACGCTCTACCTGTCCTTGGTGCACTTTAATTTATGGAGAAAAGTGGTTTTTTGTTTTCAATACTCACTGTTAATCGCCTAAGTTGTCTAACTAAATGTTATCTTGGAGTGTGTGTTATAATCAAAATTGAGATAAACATTTCATTTGTTTATTATGTAATGTGATGTACTTAGTTTTAATCCGTATAATAAAAAAAATGTTTTGGTAATTTTTTCTAAAGTTAGTCTACAAAATTGTTAATCAGAATGTGCTGTTCTCTCTATTTTTATAAAATCTCTCTATTTTTTTTTTTTTAGATTTGTTCGTAGGTGGAAGTTCGTTGCCTGCAGAAGACTTGAAATTTCTGTCAAATGTTATCTTGTGTTGCGGTGAAACCGCAACGCAACTAATCCCACCTGATGGATCGTGCTTTCTTACCTCTTACTTCTTTATCTTATCCTTGAACTCTTCTTTCCTATTCTATGTTTTGTGAGGCATGTTTTATTGACTGTAGTAAGTCTATACAGAGAATATCGGAAGTTGTAGTCTGTGCATTCTCGATATCATCCGGCGAATGTCTGCTGATAGACTACCCTGAATATTCCGTTACGAGTCGATGAGAGCAGAATAAGCGAAATGAGTACTTCCGATCGAGTAAAGCTGGGACTTACAATCCCAACTAAAATTCTCATACCACGTACTCGCATGAAAACATTTGAACTACCGTGCTAGCAAAAATAAATTAATTCTCTTTAATGAAATCGATCAGTGATCGTAAAATCAGACTTATCAAGTAGGTCCAAATCCTATTTTTTGAATCTGCAATTCTAATCCACCTATTTTTTTTTTTAACCTCCGGAACCACTGCTAAGGTATATCTTCAGAGAATGAGATGAATGAATTGTAGCATGTGTGAAAAATGCCATGCCTGACCGGGATTCTAACCCGGGACCTACGGATGAAAGACCGAGACACTACCATTCAGCCACGGAAGCCGGCTCTAATCCACCTATTGACTGATGATAAATGCACAAAAATTATAAAAATTCATAAAATTTTCAGTTAAGTTTTTTAAACTTATTTATAAATTGTTCATAAAGGAATGAATAAATGGAAAACAGGTTTATTTATTTATTTGTCGATTTGTCTGTTGTAATGAATTAATTGCAAGTTTTGTGAAATTCTACCTATGGAAATTTTTAACATAATTGAGACTATAAATTAATATTTAAGTTATTTTTAAGGTACGGTTCTTCTAAAACGTAAACTAACCGTTCATGCTGAAAACTGAATTTTAACTTGAACTGGTTCGATGCGAAACCTGAAATTTTGAATCCCTCTTAGGTTTTTGTATTTAAATTTGTAAACGGTAAAAATAAAGTGTGAAAAACGACTTTCGAAAACAGAATTCAAATAACTGAAGACCGTTATAGGTACAATGATTAGTTAAAAATAAAACGGTATCGAGAAATTCATCAAATTAAATCAAATGAAATTATTGATCGGAAAAACATATATTTAGGCTTTAGTCCCTTATTTAACGATCCACGCACGTCATGCCATTCCTCGTCAAAATTATGCATTTTTTCAATGGGAGTACAACGACTATCCACTTGCCACACAATCTCCATCCACGAAGGGCATGACAATAACTTGTTACATTTCTTCTACTTTCTTATAATAAGAAAAAAAAAATTCATTCATTATTTTAAACTAATATAAATTATCAGGCGATTCACTTTTCCTCCATCAAAACTAAATAATATGCTTTTTTTTTATTTATACTGTTGACAAATCTGAATTATTCCAATTACTGAAAGATCTACTTATAGCGTAGAAAATTAATATTAAAATTAAATTAAATTTTATAAAAGTAAAATTAATAATGAATTCAACGCGATGTAAATTAAAAGCGTTGTAAATCATTATAATTTGTAATTAAAATATTCATTTTATAATCATGACAGCAGTAAGTGTACGCATTTTTTGTAAGACATACATAAAATTCACCCCGTAAAGTCCACCTCTTAGTATCTGGAGGTAGCCTCTTAGTTTGCTGTAAATGGATTGTCACGATATCTATTTATTGTGTACGACTAATAAATCTTTCATTCGGTCTACAATAAATCTTCTAACCACCGGAATAATGTGGGTAGAAAATAGATATAATAAAAATAATTTATTCTTTATTTGCTTTTTCCGATTCTTGGTCTTTCCGGTTATGCGATATAATGTATCCGAGAAGTTCAGATATGGGAGGTTTCAGTATTATTTTGCTTTTTTTTTTCTTTTTTTTTTTTTTACCTCCGGAACCACCGTTAGGTTATATCTTCGGAGGATGAGATGAACGAATTGTAGCGTGTGT
>JAAAKQ030021032.1:1195-17750 GCA_010016005.3 Zanna intricata
AATGTTTGAAACACCTTACTTCAGTTTGGAATAATTTTTTCGTATCTCATGCAAGTATGATTATGCAATTTCTTTAATAAGTATTTTTTTCATCATTATTTCTTAGCGAAAACATCTTTTTTTTATTTTGGAAATATTACACTGTTTACACTAGCCTACATTACGCACAGCGGATAAGACCTAAAATTATCAGTTTTGAGGTTAACAGCTGGTGAGTCTGAATGTTAATCTGCAAGGAAAAAGTAATTAAAAATATTCAACTTTACTTTCAGTATTGGCAGAGAATTAATTTGTTCTTTTTTCTTTTGATTTTTTTCATAATGGATTGACTATACTTTGATTTGCATTAGTTTGTTTTTTATTTAATTTTGTTGGTTTATTTTAGTTAAATAAATATTACATTTTTTTTAAACATCATGTAAACACCAGTTACATGAATAATTTTCACAGAACATTAATTAGTGGGAAATTTCAGCTTGCGATAGTGAGCACAACATGTATTTTGTTCGTTAAGCGAGTTGTAAATCTTACTCCCGTGGTGTCTGAAGTGCAACGTATTTAGTATTGTTGTAGCTCCGTGCGCGTTTTGTTGCGGACGTTCAGAATTTTGAAATTGTGAAATTTACATTGTCAGATAAATGCAAGAATGTTTTCTTAGCAAGTTATTAACTTAGGTAAGTCCGTTTAAATTATAGGTTATGTTAAATAATTCTATTTTTTAATTTTATTAGTGATTGTACCGTCGTCTTTGTGTGGATCGTGGTGTTATTTTTTTGTATTAATATTTTTGGAATGAATTAACAAATTTTTATAGAATTTTTTCTGCTGTTTTATAACTCATATTATAGGTTAGATAGATACACATGGATTCGGCGATGTGGTAATTTGTTGTGATGTGTTTAAAAATTTGACTGAATATCTAAAGCTGGTAAAAAATTCTCAGTTAAGGAAAATTGCAGATAAATTACAAGCTTTCTATGTAATATTTTCTTAATCACCTTAAAAATACGAATGATGATAATAATGATAATTATTCGCTTTTCCTTAACTTTTGACCATTGTTTGCGTTTAAATGTACGCATAGAAATGAAAAATAATTAATTTACTTGAAATGTTTTGCATAAAATGTCAATTGAACCAACTATTTACTATTTTGTTTCATTTCAATGTATGGGTTACTCAATAAAATAAAAATAAATTCTGAACAGTAGTTTCCCGAAGTTGTTAATTTTTTAAAATTGTATTTTCATGCGATTTTTTCTTTACCTGTAATTAAAAAAAAATACATTTTTTAAAATTCATCAGCCTGGAAAAATCTAATTTATTAAAACTTTTGGATACAAAACAATGTAACAAAATGATCTCTTTCTGAATAAATGCAGATATGCTTCCAAGCCAATAATTTGTTAAATAAAGATGGAATACTGATTTATAATGCGAAAGAAAAGGTCGAAAGGTGGGTGGAATACATTGAAGAGTTATACGGAGGAAATGAATTAAAAACTAGTGTTATTGAGAAAGTAGAAGAGGATGAAGAGGGAGATACAATACTAAGATATGAATTTAATAGAGCGTTACAGGATCTGAATGGCAGAAAGGTTCCTGGGATAGACAGGATACCAGCGAAATACTGTGCAGTGCAGGCGAAGAAGCGATAGATAGATTATACAAACTAGTATGTAATATTTATGAAAAAGGGGAAGTTCCATCTGACTTTAAAAAGAGTGTTATTGTCATGGATATAGAGAAAGACTTATAGGCCACCTAATAAGGCATCCTGGAATAGTCACTTCGATATTGGAGGGTCAGATAGATAGGAAAAATTGTGTAGGCAGATAATGGCTTTAATATGTAAAACAAATTGTTAGGAATGTAGGATGTCGGAGGTATACCGAAATGAAACTACTGGCACTAGATAGGGAATCTTGGAGAGCTGTATCAAACCAGCAAATGACTGAAGACAAAAAAAATGCTTCCAGATTTTTGTGGAGTAATTTTTCCGCTCCTAGTTGTGCTCCATTTCTAAATTTTTTGGTAATTAATGCAACCTTTGAAATTATTTACATTACTGTTACTCATTTACATTTGAATTTACTCTTTCACTATTTTCAATCTTGAACTTGATATACTAACCTTTTGCACATTTTATTATCAACCTATTAATAAATAGTTTTATTAATAACTGATTTTGGTCTGATCTAATAACTTAAAATTGGCTGCTTATCTTGTTTTTATATTAATTTCAGTTTTCATAAAATTTTAAATGGTAAGAATGATAAATTCTAATAGAGAATGAGTAGTGTTTTCTCTTATCAAACAAAAAAAAATTAACTAGGACAGTTTGAAATTTTCACTGTGGTATTTATATTATGGACCATACAGTAATAATATCATGAATGAGTTTACTCATTTAGTTTACTGTATTTTATTCATTTGTATTATTATGTGATTTTAATATTATCCTTTTTATGTTGCTTTTTTAGCCTGGCAAAATCCATCCTAATTGAGTAACATTTCAACTGTTTTATTTTCACATCTAGTTAATATGTTTTTTTTGTTTGACTTTTCTGTAATATGTGTCTTGTTTCATTTGAATGTAGATATAAATTGTATTTTAGATAGTCAATATTTATTTTGAATTGATGAAATTCCAGCTTTTAGCTTTAATGATATCTTAGGCGTTTCTTCTTGCATAAATTTAATTAGCAAATGTTTAGAGATCTGTTGTCTTAAAATTTCTGTTATCTCTCCATAAATATGTTCAGTTTTAGCTTTGAAAACTTTTTGGTTATTTCCACCTCTCGCTCTATATATATATATAAATGAGAAAGTTGATTGTTTCGAGAACCAACCTTTTGGTTGGTTCTGAAGAAATTTGCTTTTTTTAAATTTTCAGGATAACTCATGTTATTTCTGAGAAGGTTTTAAGCTGTGGATTGATGCCCTAGTCCTCTGGGGATGAAGTTGTGAATAATAATTTTCATTAAAGAAACAAAAATTAAAATTTTTATTTAATTATGTGTGTGCTCTGGCAACTGAAATATAATGAAGTGAAATGACTAATCCTTTCTTATTTAATGAATATCTGTAAAATATTTAATATTTTCTCTAGTATGAGGATAATGAATTTGTTGAGGGTCTAGGGATGGATCTCCCTGATTAGATGTTTGGGCAAGATTTCAATTAAGCAAAAGAAAAAAAAAATAGACATTTCTTTATCATTATTAATCATTTATTTCTTTTTTATCATTTTAATGATTGGTTTGTACAAGCTATTAATCCCTTAAAAATAGCTATTTTTCTATGTATTCTTTTTTATTTGTTTGTTTATTATATTCACTTGCTTGTTTTATAATAATTGAATTTAGTTTTTACTTATTAATATGGGCTATTTCTACTTTACTTTTTTATTTAATAATTTTGCTACTCTAATTAAGAAATTGCTTAGATTCTACCTTGTTCAGGTAAATGTTGAGACAGTTGTCTGTAGGGTTTTTTTTGTTGTGTAGCACCACATACATGAATTTCTGATTTTAAGTGTATGTAATTATTATCTATGAGTGTATTATACACTGATATGAGTAATATATACAAGTAAATGTATTCATTTAATTGCTATAAAGGTAGTCTTTTAGTGTAAGTGTGCTAAGGACTCGGTTTACAGCTTAAAACATTCCCTGGGATAACATGAATGTATGTTGAAAATTTGAAAGCAATCGCTCTGTTGGTTCTCGTATGATAATGTTGCAAACAAACAGACAGATCCACAAACTTATAAATATTAATAATCAATTAATAAAATGTTATTATTACAATTATTGATTGTATTAGGGGATTTTTTTTCTTAAGTGCTTTCACAGTAACCTACCCTTTATCATATTAATAGATATGCTAATAGATTAAAATTTAAAAATATAGAAAAAAAACATTGTCATCTCTCTTTTAAGATCTTTTAATCTTTTTTCATCTTTCTTCAGATCTTTTGAAAGAATGAATGATGTTAATTCTTTTATACATTTTTTATAAACTTATCTATTTGCAGATATTCATCTGATGAAGCAATTTGTGCTTTAAAGTTACAATCTTATAAATTAATGCGTCATATTATGTTAAGAAAAATTATTGAAAAAAAAATTAATTGTCTTCATGTTAACTTTCTTAAAGAGAATAAGCACTTAAACATTTAGAGAATAAACACTTTTGGAATATCACCTGATATTCTGAAAAGAGTTTTGCTATATGAATCTTATATCAATATTTGTAAAAATGGATTGAAATGAGGTCATTCAAATTAGTGTGCATTTGTGGTTGATCAAGGAGCTTGCAAGTCCAATCTGCTTCATCAAATCAGCACATTAATGATTGAAATTTCTGTTTTATTCTAACTAATATAAACTTGTAACTTTCTATCTCTCTTCTCAACAACTACAGTAACGTGTACTGAAGGTATGTACTGTAGGTAGGTAGGTAGGTGTGTAGGTATCTATTTGTTCTTAACAAAGTATGAATTCCAGTAAATGAATGAGCTGTCGGCCATTTATGAAACTGCCATTTATTATCTGGCAAACTGTGTGGTTCATGTGATGATGCAGCCTAATTTTTTGTGTTTTGTGGTATGTTAAGTGAGGCAGTACACTTAAGTGAATTGTTGACCATCGGCTACAATAAATAATAGTGCTGATGACGTAAGGGATGGAAATTGTCAGTGCAATAAGTTTTTTGTTAGATGATTAATTACAACAAAACTCAGGCCTTCTGCATGGAAATTTGATACGTCATTTTTATTATATGAAATGAATTGAGCCTGACCAGGATTTGAATTCAGATTTTTCATTCTGAATGAAATAAAAAGAATAAACTTTGCTATAGAGGTTAGCAATAAAGACGTTATCCTATGCTGATGGCATGTGGGATTATAAAGTCAGTGCATGCATATACTTCTGATATCATTTGGTAGTATTTCAATCTGTTTCTCAGATAACTCTTATACTGATTTTGTCACATTTTCCTGCTTGCACATGGATTTATGGCAAATATTTAAACTAGCATGTAGTATGTTGGTGGTATTCTGGGTGATTGTTCAAATAATCACTTTAGTTCTTTAAGGCTGGAAGACTAATTTCTTAACTAGTTGAGATTTTTTGAATAATTGAAGCTACTTTTGTAATATTGTTTTAATTTTTTCATATGGGAACTGTGTATTCAAATCTAAATAATTTTCTGGTTATTTGTATTTACTTTTTTGTTTTATATTTCTCTTTTGCAGAGATTCTCCTATTAGTAATGGAAAAAATTTTACATCCATCTTTTGATTAATTGTTTTTAATTTTTGTGGAATCTCTTTACAATGGATATATTTTTCTCTTTTGCAGTCGTATTCTGCTTACAAAGATTTTTCTGTTACTTATTTTCAGGTTTTATTCAACATTTTCTATGCTTTTTTGTATCAATAATGAGATATTGTTTCTCCTCTCTCCGTTTTATTCTAAAATACAAATTTTCCCACTCAAGAATACTCTGATTAGATTTATATTATCATTCACTTTCCTCATTTTGTCAAGATTTTGCATTTTGTCTGTCCATTTAATTTACTTAAATTTCCCTCACATTCATATTTAAAATGCCTTCAGCCTTTATTTTTCAGTTATCCAAGTTTTACTCTGTACAGGTAGATTTTGAACATAATATTTCACAAGATCCTTCCTGAAGTCCATTTTCATCTTACTATTTGATAACTTTTGTTTTCTTTGGTAAATGCCATTACTATTCTAATTTATATTTCATTTTTACTTTTTCAGTTTTCTGTTAGTATCTTACCTAAGAAGGTATACTGTTTTACTTTTTTTTTCCTAGACATTTATTGACTCTTGTTAGCTATTTTATTTTTTTTTTGTTTTTATTACAATTTCTATCATTTCAGATTTTCTTGTAATATCCTCTAATTTTGTAATCATAAGTTGAACATTCTATGCTTCTTTAAAAAAAAAAGATTTATCTATGACTCTTGTAGTGTTATATTTTTCATCTAACACTAATCATTCTATGTTATCTATGTTTTAAATCACATTTTTTATATATATATTAAACTTGGCTAAGGATAAGCTGCACTCTGGTACACTCTTTTTATTAGGTCAAAACCACTCACATTCTCGATTCCCTATTTCCATAGCTATTTACTGTTTCAATTACAATTCTTTAATTAGTATCCTGCCATTTCAATCTAATCTTTGTTTCTTTAATTATTTCTATTAGTTCATTCTATTTTGACAACACTGAATGCTTATTACATATCTATTCCTTTTCTTTTTTTATAATTCTTTTGAGCTAAGTCATACCTCTTGTAAATTTCTAAATTTATACTAGTATATTTTTACAATTTTACTTGTTTTTTTAGTCTTCTCTTCAAAATTCTTAGAAAACTTTTTACTGACTATTGAATTAAACTAATTATCTAGTGATATCTTTATTTTACTGGATCATGCTATTCTTGTATTTGAAATCATAGTTGTTTTAAGGTCTTCTTACCTCTTCACTTTGTGTAGATCACATTATACACTTTCATCATCTCCTGTAATCTTTTTCATTAATATATATCATCAATTTGTTGGCATCTCATCTATTCCCACAACTTTTCATTTTTCATACCTTATTACTTTTCCAACTTGTAATCTAAACATTTTTATTTGTCCTCATTCTCTTAATTCATTCTGATCTACAGGAAATTTTCTATTGGACTTGTGTAGTTCCTCCACATATACCTTCAATCTTTTAGACATCTATTTCAATTAATGTTACATACTGGCAATTGGCAATACTCAATTAAAAATTTCTTTCTGTACTTTTCCTCTTCTTAACTTACTTTATCAATTTTATTTTTTTTTATACGTTAGTCCATAACTGCCCTTTACATTCTAAATCTTTCATGACAGAATTTTCCTTTTTTTGTATTACTCTTCTTAATTATTTTTAGCTTCTTATCTTCTTTTCCTCCCAATTCTGACATTTTCTTCTGCTTTCTCCCATTTTCTCTTTTTGTAATTGAAAACAGAAGAAATATCACCTTTCTTGAGATCTATAATTCATGGCATCTTCATTTGAAAAACTATTTCTTTATTTGTTGCTGTTTGCCCATTTAAACTAAAAAAAAATATTGTTATAATAACATTTTTATTATCATAAAATGATAAACAGGAAAATTAAGCAGGCTTTCATTTCTGAAACGAAATTGAAGTGATCAGTTCATTGTTGAATTTTTTAAATAAACTTTTTATATAGCTGTCTGTAGGATCTGAACTTGTAGGAACTGGATCCAAGCTACTGATAAACTTAATTTAAATTAGATTCAAGTGCTCTTGTTATTAATACACTAATGTAAGTTGGATTCTATTACTGACATCTCAGGAATTTCTCATGTCTGAGGGATATAACAAATTGGCAAACTGGCTTGCAGTCAGTTGTAAGGCAAAAATAATTTTAAAACAGCTCTCCAGCAAAATGGCCATTATATTGATTTGTGGCTGCAACCTTCCAGGTTTAAGTGTGGGAACTCTTGAGAACTGGGAAGACAGATTTTTGGAATTAGAAGAGGCTTTGAAGGACATAAGAAAATCTTGGTTTTGCAGATGTTAGAAAGAGCTGGGAAATAATAATACTTAGAAAGAACCACTTGAGAGAAACGGTGAGACTCAGAGAGATGTAGGGTTCGTTATTCAGGAAAAAGCTTTGATAGAATTCAAGGTACACCAGAATGAACTGGAGACGAAATTTAAAATTTGGGAAAAATAAAATATTGTTTTATCAAATATATGTCCCGTACAGCAGAAGCTTAGAAATTGAGCAGCTAATATTTTATGAGTACATATCCATGGTGTTAAGAAAAACAAAAGTAAGAAAAACAAAATTGGATGAATCAAACTTTAATCTTTGGTGTCTATAACAGTCAGGTGGGAAATCAGAAGGCAAGTGAAAATAGTAGGGTTACAAAATTAAAAAAACCTGACTGGTCAGCACATGAATTCTTTGTACACCTATTAAATTATATATATACATTTTTTGAAAATGGAAAGAACATAAAATTTTATTTCATTAATAACTTCTGATATTTTTTCATTTTTTTTTAATTGTTATTGAATTATTTATTATAAACTTTTTTTTTTACAATTGGAGGTTAATATTTTTAATCAATATTTAAATTAAAAAAAAAGGATGTGAACTCTGATTCATAACAATGTGTTCTCTTTTAAGATCAAAATATTTAATTAATTAAAATGCTATTTGACTATTACTCTAGAACCAATGAAAATAAGTACCACTTATGATATATATTGTTGAAAAGCTCTCAGTAAGGGCATGTTATTGCAGTTAAGAAAAAGTCCAAAATCAATTTTTTTTTGATTTTGGGCTTTTTTGGACCCTTTTGGTTTAGTCGATTGCAGTCAAAAGGGGAGGTACACAACTAGATGTTACAACAGTCCTAAATCCAAAATTTCAACATCCTACAACTAACCATTTTTGAGTTATGAGAGATACGGACATATGATGTACAGATGTCACGCCGAAACTAGTCAAAATGGATTGAGGATGGTCAAAGTGGATATTTCCTTTGAAATCTGAAAAAATAAATTTTTCACGATTACATTATTGCCTTGTGCGAAGTACTAGGAACATGTAGAAGAGATTTTGCAAATGTTAAAAGACAGTAAAATGGGAGGAGTTGCCTACAAATCAAATTATAACAATGCTTTTTTCTTGTATTAATTAGGTGAAATTAGTAATTTTTACTAGGATTCTAATATAGGAAATAGAATCTCTCTAATATCTTAATGAAGTCAGCTGATTTTATTATTGTAAATTATAATAACTACAATAACTATCAGCTTATATATTACATCTTGTCTGAGCAAATTGTATATGAAACTCATCAGAATTGTACTTCTACTGAATTGTTATCAGTAAATTGAACAAGCCTGCTTTCAAAGTGGTTATTTGATTTTTTGATAATTTCAGAGTTACTAATATTAACTGACATTGAAAAGTTTTAAGAATATAGATCAGACTCTACCTTATGTTTATCAAACAAAAAAGTGATCTCTTTCACTTTATTTTTCATTGTTGCTTTTCAAAATGTTTTCAGTGAGATGCAATAGAAAAATAGTGGTTCTTTGTATGGGAAAAATTCTTAAACCATTTATAATTTACGTACGATGTTACTACATACAATTAAGTTTGTGCTCAACAGCCTCCAGGAGAGAGAAAATGTGTAGGCCGTAGTATAAATCTGTATAAATATAGCTGATAACCAGTAGGTGGAAGCAGGTTTAGAGTTGGATGGATGTAAGTTAAATTGAACAGAAGACAGGATGTCTTCTATCTCCTTTGAAGACAAGATGACAGAAGTTAAAACATAGTTGTGCAGTTGTATGAAAGACATATTGGTCCATAAAGTTTATTTTAAATAATAAATATGAGGTTTCAGCATTGCATGGAAGGCAACAAAAATTAAGGTTTGGGTATTGCCAACATTCTTATATAATCTGCAGACATGGACTAATAAACAAACTTTAATAAAAAAAAGCTCAAGTGAGAGTGGAGTGAAATATTTGAAACATTGGTAGATTACAAAAAATAAATTAACAGTTAGGGTAAAAACAAATTAGTTGTTTTAAGTAAAGATTACTAACAAATTAAAGTTGGAGTGAGTCATTCATGCTGCAAAGCAAGAAAAGTGTATATGAACTAAAACGGTAATTTAATTGGAGTCAAACTGGAGATCAAAATAAATAGGATTACAAAGAGTAGATGGAAAGGAAAGATGATGAAGATTGTTGATTTGAAGTGGATGAGGACAACCGTAGACTGTGAAAAGTGGTGGAACTTGGAAGAGGACTATGCCCACCACTGGACCTAATTTCCAAAATATAATTCGTTTATACATTAAGCGTTTGGAGATTAAAGTACAATAACATTTAGTCAGTTGTGTATTAATAAATGGAGAATTAATATTGTTTTGTTAAATGAATGTGGATTGTAAATAAAACAAATATAGATTCGAATTAACACTTGTATATTAATATGTTCATGATTTAATTTAATTTGTATTACATTGTTGAAAAATATATACATTAATGTGTATACATGGTCTATTTTGTGATGTGTAAATTTTGACTGAACAATATGAGTCTTCAAATGGTAGCTCAAGACTACTAGATGAGATGATACTGGCAGATTCTAGTGCTGAAAAGGCTTATAGTGTAGATGGAGCTGAGTGAATCGCCAGGAACTCTGTGAATCATCGTCAGGAGCCGTGTCCCAACATACTGTCAGCCATATTTTAACATTTTTTATGATTATAATATAGTAAGATTGAATCCAACAAGCTTGGTGACTAGGCCGTATCGTACGGTTGCGTGTTCACACGTTTAATAAAATACAAAGAAATTATGCTGAAAAGAAGGAAAAAAATAATTTTAACTTTACATGGTACTAGACAGCAGTGATGCCTGAACAAATACTTTGTTTTTTTCTTATTTACTATTATTTTGTTATCACTATTTTGTTGTAGTTTTTTAGCAATAAAAATTTGTACTGAAAAAAAAAACAATAAATAACTGTATTTATGAAAACTGTAAAGTATTTATTTTTATTATTAATCATAAAATAAAAATTAAGAACAAAAACACTCGCTTCATATTCACAAGAAAGTAAGTTGCAACATAAACACTTTCAATACCAGAAAGGGCACGGAAATCGGAACATATGAAAAAGTACTGGGAGGATTACAAGGCTCGAACAGTCCCTTCAGAGACTTGGATAATAGACTGACTAAAGTTATCCTATGCAGTCATAAAAGATGAAAAAAAAGATTTTAATTAGTCGGTGTATTGAATATTTTGTATGTAAGTTGGCTGACTTCCATTTTAGTTTTGTAATTTTGGCTCAATATTTGTTGTATATAGGTAGAATTATGCATATTATAAGCTGAAATTGTACTTGTGTATTCGATTTTTTTTGCATTATTTATCGTTTTATGACAGTTATCAGATTTATTTTAATTGACAATTTTTTAAAATTGAAAATATAATTGTGTTTTTTTTTGCTGTTAAGTTTGCTATTTATAAGTAAATTTTATTTATCTATTTCTAGTGGATTTATTTTTACGCTGCGAGTTAATTACCATGTAATTTTTGCCTTTGATTTTTACCTATTTGCTTGTCTATAAATTCAGTTATATGTTGTGAAATTTACTTTTTTTTGTGTTTTTAACTTTGTGCTTCTTAAGTGTTTTCTTGGCGAATGTTCAATATACATTTGTTTCTTCGTTCTTGAATCAAGGTCAATAATAAAACTATTTTCAATAATTTTATTATTGAAAATACAATCAGTAATTTTTTTTGTTCGATTCTTTACATATATTTTAATGTTATTAATTCTTTAACTACGCAGTTTATTTATAATTGTGTAATTAAATAATTGTATTGATGAAAAGGAGGTATATGTACATATCTTTTTTCTTAAGTAGTGTCTTCGGTCTTGCATTGTAAAATTTTTATATATACAACAGATTACTGTCCCTAGATACATAGTTCTATATGATGTTGTTTGTTAATATAACATAGTTTATGTGTATGTATATCTGAAACATTCAACTGAAGTAAATTGTTTCCTTGTTAGAAAGATTTCTAAGTGGTGTAGGAGGAAAATTGAAAACTATGCTTGGATCATGCAAGTATTCTCACATTTGTATAAGTAGATAAACTAAATTAATTGGTTGAATTATCTGAAATCCTGGGATAAGTTTAGAACTATTATCTGGAGGGAAGATAAACTAGAGGGGGTGGGGTTTTATTGTCAAAATGTTGAAAATTTCTCTATTGAAGCTATCTTAATTTTTATTTTCTTTAACCCTCGCGTCAGGAGGCATACGTAAATTAATAACAACGAGCGCATTGAATTTGAGAGATCCTTAATTCCTATATGGTTTAAATATGATATTATTTGTATATTTTACAATTTGTGTATTTTTTTTATTATATACTGAGTGTTCCTAAAATGGTGGGCTAGCTATACTTTTTCAGATTCTATTTGCAAAACTAAACAAAAATAACCCTTAGGAAAAATAACATTTGCTCATTCGTTTTCTCTCGGGTATATTTCAAGTTCGGATAGAGGAATTACATTAATATTTGGTGAACTTCTTGGTAATAGTTTTAAAATTAGCAAAAAATCAGGACTTGATTACCTTCGCAAATTATAAAACGGTGGCCATATTAATTCATTTTTGTTGTGGAAACTAATGATTTCATAAATATTTTATTTTTAAAATCCGTTAACAAATAGCCGAATTATGGCAGAAAATTGATGTTATTTTCTGTCTGTTTTCATGTACTTCACTTTACGTTCAGTTGCACTTTTCAGATTTCATTAGTGCATGTTGTAAACAAAATATTCGTTACAGTTTATGCAGTTATATTTAGTCAGACGAATCTTTTTGTAGTGAACTGCAAATGGTGTACAGCGTTTCCTTTGTTTGCTGTAGATAATCCAGCCCAGCTGGCTCTTCGTGATATACGGGTGTTGTGGGTAGTCGAATCTTCTGCAACTTTGCTAAAGAGGTTTAGGAGTTCTATTGTATTTTCAGTTGTTCAGAAATCAGTTCTTTTGAAAGTTTTTTAAAAAATATTCTTCGTGAAATTACCTCTATTTGATTTGCACTTGTTATTATTTGAGAATTTATACCAGCTACATTCAGCGTGGAATAAAAAACTACGAATTGGCCAGTCGAATGTTTCTTATAAGATTGTATGTGGAACACATCTTTTCAATTACATCTACACCCGATTTAATATCATTATACGAATAAAATGTTACCGTATGAGGCTTATACTGCTCCCCAGTATTTTCATCCATAGAATCGTCAAAGTGTAGGCTTGAAACAACTAACACATTTTCTCTTTTTTTTAAAACATAAGAAACAATTGTTGAATCCTTGCGAAAAGCCCACTTACTTGAGTTTAGTGGTCTAATTTTTAAATTTAACAGGAATTTCCGTTTAATACGTTTTTAAATTTATAACGAAAGAAAGATTTTCTTTCTTGAATTCTCCCACAAGTTTTATGTCCGAAAACCAATTACCTGCTGTTATATTTGGGCCACTTCTGTGTATTGGTTTCGCTAACTTCTTACAACGTCAGTTGGTTTATTACTGACTCGATAAGATCCATCTCGTTTCCCTGGATATATTTCCATGTTCTATGTGTAGTAGAGTTTTTACATCTACTGAGGCATATATTTTAACTCCATATTTAGCTGGTTTTGATGGAATGTATTGTCTATCCACAAATTTTCCCCGAAAGTTCAAGTTTTTCATCTACTGTCAGATTTTTACCAAGCGAGTTGCATTTCTGATAATTGGTAATAAATTGGTTGAATAATTTTCTAACTGCTGGTAACCGATCGCACTGAACTCTTATTTCACGTATGAATTTATCATAAAACCTAATGTGTCTTATGATCAATTTAAAATGTTACGTTTCAGATTCATTGTTCAATGAAAAGTTTCAACGGCATCTCCATCATTACCCCGTAATTCTTCTAGACTTTGTTGATTACACCTTAGTGTCCTTGTCTGATAATGAAGTCCAATAAATGCTTTTAGTTCAACTAAAGTAACATTTCTTTATCTCTTTCAAGAGCGAAGTTTGGTCTACAATGTTTTAGATAACAAAAAAACTAAAATGTTTACTTATAACAAATATATAGCATACGAGTACAATGTAAAAAAATATTTTAATATTTAATGAGATAAAAACTGTAACACGAACGGTGGGAATGTTTCTGGTTGATACAAAACGGAGGTCCAAAGTCGGACTAACATGTAAAGGAAGGGAGATTAGGAAGATATTGTGAGGGGGAACTGTCGGCTTTTCACAGAAACTACAAAGCGAAATGATGCACTGTTATCTGTCGGATACAGTGCCCCCGACGGAGGATTAATATCAGTTATATCGGAATTGATATTCAGAGGGATCTTATCATTTTTTTCTAATCCTTAAACATTTTTTATGTTAATTTTTTTCTTAAAAAAATTGTTAAGTTCTTGTTTCTACTAGTTCACATGTTTGAAATTAAAAAAAATCTTCTTATGAAAGTTAATTGAAGTTGTATTTGTTTTAATGTTTATTTCTTTACATTTTTATAAAAAATCCTTTCGTAAAAATGGTTGAAATATGTCACCGTTAAGAACTATGTATCTAGGGGCCGTTTTGTAAAACTCCCTGAGTAAAATATATAAAAACTTTTTCGGGTTAGGAGAATGGGACCTTGTTTCAAAATATACATTAAGTTAGGAAAGTTTTTTAAAATAGAATTTTATTTCATTTTTGATTATTGAAATGTTTTTGATTCTTTATTAAGTTATATTTACTCATCATGATTATATTTAATCATTAATATATATTTATTTATTTTATTAAATTATAAATGCCTTATTATGTTGCTGTTTTTAAATAATTAGTAACATTTTTAGGTACATTTATTTGTGAATTAATTTGTGATAAAAAAAAAATTAAAAACTGATCAATTATTACTACTGTTAGATGTATATTTATCAAATCATTTTATTTATTTATTTTTCAGTATCATTTACTCATTTTTGTTGTACTGCATATTGATATGATGTTTGTGCGCGCGTGCGCGCATATGCAAAAACAAAGAATATCTTTGGAAAATATAAGTTATTCATGTATACGTATTGTATTGATGTTGTAATGATATTATCCTTCAGACATGCACACAAGTACGGTTTTCAAAGTTTATATTGCTGCATGCATTACTGTTTTTTCTCAGCAGTATACTTTCCTGTTGTATTTATAATCAGTTAATTTTTTTTTTTTTTTTATTATTTTCGTACTGGTATTGTTTGAAATCTTTTTAAGCACATTTTTATTCTGCCATTATTAAACAAAAAGTTCGTTCAGTATTTAATCAACCATGTGTTTAAATTTTTCTGTTTTAGTGTTGCTTTATGCATAAGTAGTTATCAGTTGACAAAAAAATTAACTGTTGTTTCAGTATACAAGCTCATTTTGTATGGTCTGTGTGAGTGTGCGTATGGGTACATGCATGCGTGTTCGTTTTATATTGCCATGTTATACAAACTGATTTATTTCATTGTTATTAATTTATAATAAATGTGCGTTTTAGTGCTAATAATTATTCTTATACTGTCCTACAAAAGATAAACGTTTTTTCTGAAATATAGTTTCACTAATGGGAGTGTTGCAGTATTTCTTTTATGTGATATAAAATCTGCAAACCAAAATTGAATGGAGGGAAGGATATTCTGATAACACGGATTTAAAGAAACTTTTTAAGAAATAATATAAAATGTATCACGAAGATACATGTATCTCTTACTTACATAAGCTACTCTACTCGTGAAAGTAATGGAAAAAGTTCATATAAATATATGTTCTAAAAACATATACGAGTAACATTTGCGAGTAACTGCTAGTGAACGATTTTGTTCGGATTTCCGCTATCCCAGTAAAATGAGGGCGTACTTGAAATTTTAAGGATTTTAAAGGGCAGAATGAGTAATTTCTTGTGAATTTTGACCTGCAAAATTGAATAAAATAGGTTCGAGAACCGTGTCTGCAGTAGTTTTTGAGAAATCTGGGTGAAAACCAATAAATTTGAGTATAAAACCCTTTCTTTTATTTTTAACGAACAATAACTTTGTTAAATGGGTAATAACTCATGAAAATTTCAACCAAACTTGTAAAAGATTTAATTCTAAACAAAATGGTGTAAGATAAGTTGTATAAAATAAAGAAAAGTTAGACAGATTTAAAAATTAAAATTTTATTTAGAAAC
The DNA here is from genome assembly GCA_010016005.3 of Zanna intricata. Lineage (NCBI taxonomy): Eukaryota > Metazoa > Arthropoda > Insecta > Hemiptera > Fulgoridae > Zanna > Zanna intricata. The sequence continues at coordinate 17,069 of JAAAKQ030021032.1, forward strand.
AGTATCCTAGACGAAATTTCATTATATGTACCAGTTTATAATAAATGTTAAAAAATAAGCCCGCTATTTTCATTACATTTCTTGGCACGCTTTTTTGTACTGCTTTTTTGCTCTTTTTAATTTTTCAGGGAATTCCTCAAGTTGCTGTGCCGCATTCGTAAAACGAACAATTAATTCCTCACGAAAATGTATTTTTGATTTATGTACTATGTAGGCAAAAAAACAAAAACACAGGAGGTTTTTTACTTTGTACTTCAAACAACGCGGACCGTATCCTAGGTGTACTTGTTGAACTGGCCGTTTATGATAATGATAAAACTTGTTTTGTTTAAGTGTCCTCCAAATCATCAAATGCGGATCTCCGACCGCTTGAAAGATGTATACTGACGCCTGAACGGTTTCTGTAATAATGTCATCAACAACAGCGTCGTGTTGGATAGATCGTTCGTAGCTGGTACGAGTACTAGGTAGTGTTACGTTAAATCTGTGCGTTGATAACGTTGAAGGTTAGATACCGATATGATCGGTTCGTTCTTGTTACTGATTACGAATCTTTGTAGTCAGTTGCAGTAGAGACACCGGGCCAGTAGCCAGTAGTATTTCATACACGTTAGTTGCAATACACAAGGTATCACTCATAAGTATAATTACTCATAAGCCTTTCATGTTAATACGCAAGTTT
>JAAAKQ030021076.1:0-17748 GCA_010016005.3 Zanna intricata
GGTCCAGCTACTCTGTATCACTGAGTACGCAAGCCCCCCCACCATCGGCAAGGTCTCATGATTCGTAGAGGGAGGATAATTTCTTATGCGTTTTAAACTAAGTTAGGACTTAGTGAAAGGTTACACTCTATCTTGTGCAGCTGTATTTTGCAGTATATTGTTGACAAAAACAATAAATCTAGAAATAGCAATGCTCTTGAAAAAAAAAGCAATCTTCAGTAGCTACTACCAGTTTTTGATATAATTTCCTTTCTACTACTTTCTGGAACAAACTCATGAGGGATGATACTTTTGTGATCAAAACCTTTAATCAGCATTGTTTTCTCTCATGATTTTTGCGTTTCTGGTTTCTTTAGATTCAACTAAGTTTCACTTAGACGTTTTGTTGTTAGATCATACATGAAGTACCAATTTTCATCGTCCATTAAAATTCACTTTAAAAGATTTCTATTATTATTATTATTATTATATCAAGTTAAGAATTAATAGAAGACAATGACAGAAGACAAATATTAATAGCTACAAAAAAAGTATCATAGGCCTGCTGCAGATACGTTACTGACTTTACATTAACCAATGCAACATGTTCATTGTTACTGTAAAAAAAAAAGAGGAACAAAATGTGTGAGCACTCTCCTTTATTTAATTTTTTTTCTTTCCTTTATGTAAGACTAAAATCTTACATTCAGTCTTTATTACTTCATGATATTATCTAACATTTTAAGACTCAAAATTTGACATTAAGCCGAAAACTCCTGAATAAATTCTGTCAACTTCTGTGTTTGCAAAGTTGAAGGGCGACTTGTCATTTTCTATTGATTCTCATCTTATCTGAACCATCTATGCCTCTCAACACAGTCGTTTTCAGTAAAGGTTCTTCAGGCTGTGCAATTTTAAACTTTTTAAATATTTCAGTAGCCAACTTCGTAACGTTATGCAAATATAACTGCAGGTCTTAATTATATTTTTAAATCAAAAATACAAACAAAAATAAACCTCATCACAACTCTTGAATGTTTCAACCAAACAAGTTGAAACTTGCCCAACCAATAAGAAAAAAATCATTATCTCTAACTAGTACCATCAACTCTAGCAGGTAGAAATAATACAGCTATAACAGTCAATCCGAGAATATATTGTAACTGCTAGACTGTGTATATTATTTTAGCTAAGTAGTGATTTTTATAATTAAAGATGCCCTAAACTTAAAAGATAATTAACAAAAAAACAATTTAAAAAATTTTCATCTAAAACAAAAATCTTATACCTATACTTTATACACTCATTGAGAAGGCTGGTAACCATGAATAAAACACATATCTTCTTAGACATTAAAAACGCACATACACACTTGTTAAAAAAAAATTACATTTATGCCCACTTATAATGGGCATAAATGGTAATTTTTCAAAAAAAAAGGGAATTCTCCCAACTGAATGGAAAGGGTGGACCATTCTTGTCATGAATTTCAGCAAATAATAAATTTAGTGAAATATGATATGACAATTAAAGCAGCTGTGCCACTTCAAAATTAAATAAGCATGTTTGAATGAGGCTTGAAATTTCAAAAATTGCTGTTTGTGACCAATGTATATTTTTGCAGACTAGGGCTTATGAATTAACCTCATTAGAGAAGTGTTAACAAAAATTACAAATGCAATTCACACTTGATTGAAGAAATATTAATAGCTGTAAAAAAAGTATCAAGCCTGCTGCAGATACGTTACTGACTTCTATCTATTATTCTTTAATTTACTTGAGAAAAAGAATTACATGGATTACAACCTATAAAATACTAACTTAATTAAGTATTTTGTACACTGTAATCCAAAAAATGTTCTGTACATTTAAGTTGAAAACAATTTTACAGGAAAATTAAAATTTCAATTTAGAGATCATCCTATGTTGTTAATAAAATGAAAAGTAATAAGAACAGAATACTTCACAGCTAAATTATTATTATTTAGCCATAAAGCACAGAGGCAATGCTTTAATTAATTAAGCTTCTAATAAGAAAGTTGATATTTTTGGATGTAGGTAAACGGAGACTTATGATTTGAACACAGTAAACTAATTTCAGTATACAAGCAGAGGGGCTGTGAATAGCACTGACTATTTTGTACAAGTACTTGAAATGTACAAGTTTAATTTCACCTTTAATTTATACATCATTTTACTAAAATCATAATAAAATTACCAAATGTAATTCTTCATCATTAGCTACTGCCAAGAGAATATGACGAGGAGTTACTCTTCCTTTTTTATTATCTCGTGCAGCATTTCCTGCCAACTCCAAAACTTCAGCTGTAAAAAATAAAAGGGCATCAATTAAAAGAATGTCAAAAAATTAAAGAATCTTAGCTAATAATATGGTCAGAACTAAAAACAAGTTAATGATTCTGTTAAGGTTAAATTGTATTAGTTATTTTATATTATAATATTACATTTATTTTTAACATTATTACTATTTATTAGATGCATCCTTCAGAACAAAAACACCACTACAAAACTTTTTAACTTGAAAACAAATTTTAGATAAAAATAATTTATACATTCTTTTACCTAAATATGTTCAAAAATCTTAGAGGTGAAAAATTTAATACTAAATTTATAATTTTAACATAACCTGGGGGGGAAAAAAAAAAATCAACATTGTATGCCAAAGCTGGAGTCATTGTACAGAGTAATATTATAACAGATATTTAGATATTTGTACATTTTATTATTATAAATTACTTGTATATTTAATTAGATCAAATTAAAATATTGACAGTTTTTTAAATTTTTGATGGAATCACATCTTTTACCTATTTGAGGAAGTTTATTATAATACTTTACGCCAGCATTTCAAAAGCGCAGTTCTGTTCAGCGGAAATCTATCTCTATTGGAGGTAGTGTAATTATGATTTTCAGATAGAAGTATAAATTTAGAAAGTAGTAAACATTTAGAAGTATAAATTGGACTTACAAAATACAATTATATTAAATAAATAAATACCAGGAAATACTGATATGTTTAATGTCTAAAACTGAGCATGCATTCATGTTATCTATGACATGACTGCCATGAACTTTTTTTTGTGTTATTTGTATTATAATTACTTTCTGTTTGTCCACTGATAATCCCAAAAAATTACTCCAAAGTTAACAATGAATCTTAATAACTATAATACACCATTAAGATTATAATAATTAAATAACGGAGCAAAGATAAGATTGCAAAAAAAGAGGATTTTATTCACTATCTTTTAAAAGTTTGGCTACACTTTCTTTGACATCGGTCGCTTACCCATTACAATATCAAGAAACGAAACTTCTAGTACTAATCTATACCTAATACAGTTAGCTTACAGAGTTCAAGAAAACAGACTGTGCGATGAGTGTTCAGGTGGCTAATTCACATGTATCTAGTAAATCCTGATGCAAATAAAAGAAAAATGTGACATTAATACTCAGTAACCATGCGCTATTATATTTTACAAAAAATATATATATATATCTTAAATTTAAATAAGTTAAGATATATTAAATTATTGGTAAATATTTCTTACCTTGTTCGGCACACCTGATAACCCATCAAAATTTTATTCATTAAATTATCTATTGTTACATAGTTTCCTTGAGTATTTTAAGAATTATGAAATAGTCGACTGCCCACTAATATCTTAGATTAAATTTCCATGATCATAAACATATAATAAATTCAATTAAATTTTTGCCATCTCATTGTGAGAAATTCATAGTGCTGTCTATATTAGGAGATACAATGAAAGGCTCAATTTTATTTTCTATTATATTATCCAATTCCCAATAATTTGTTTCAACCGTCGCTGTTACAAGTTTTATAAAGTTTTTTCCATTACTGGTGGGCTGTCAAATCAATAGCTTTTAATCATAAATTTTTAACCTCAGATATTTTAGAAGTAGTATTTTCTGATGTTAACATAACTTTTGATTTATTCCCAAATTAACTCAACTTAGTTAAGTTCACAATGACTGGGAGGTAATCAAAGCATGGTTTTTACCACTGGATCTTCCAAACTCCTCAGATTTTTATACACATTAAATTACTTTTATTATGCAAAACCCTTTGCAATAATTGTGCAAAGTCAATAAGATCATCTTCTTCAAAAATCTCTTTTTTTGAACTAAACCACACTTTGATATCATTCTTTTTTCAACACAAGGCTGGAATTTTTTTCCATTTTACAGGAATGATAAGGGGCGTTAATCTAAGGCAATAACCAAATTATCTTCCATAAGAAGTAACATACTGCTAAACCATTACTCAGAAGATGTTCATCTCGTTATCCACAGTCTCCCGCACATTTAGATTCAAAAATCTAAAGACCACCATTGACAAACCCATTATCACTGCCAATATGCATAATTATGATACGACTACCTTTACCTGATGGAGCCTTATTACTGGTTGATAAGCCATACAGAGCTTCTTTTGATGAATTCTTTATCTTTCTAAACAAAACTTTTTTTGTAGCCTTAGATGACCCACATTCCATCCGTATAATATATTCATATGAGGCCTTCTTGCCTCATTTCTTTATTTTAATGAAGTAATTTCTTCACCATATAATGATATTATCTGTGTCAGTTAAAACATTTCTTCAGTTGACCTGTGGGGTTTTGTTTCCTTAGGTTTTTTCTTTTTTTTTTAAAAACCCCCGGGACTACTGTTAGGTATTTCTTCAGAGGATGAGATGAATGATTTGTAGCACGTCTGATAATGCCACACTTGACCAGGATTCGAACCCAGGACCTCTGGATGAAAGGCAGAGACGCTGCCACTTACGCCATGGAGGCTGGCCTTTCTTAGATTGTAATTCATTAGTAGATTAATACTCACGAATCACATTGTACACTGATGCATGACAATTTTCATTCCTGTTAGCAGTTTTATTAATGATATCCAAAATTAACACTGTTGGATTACTCTGTAATTTGCTTTTGTAAGTATTTAAAATAATGTGTCTTTTCACATGATGGAAAAAGGGATTTTTTTTTGCAGCCTTTTTTCAGAGGAGATATCAATAATCATGCACCATTATCCTAAATGGCTAAATCAGTATCAGACATGTCAACAAAATAATGATACAATTCAATTCGTATACCAGTTACAAAATACCTACAGGGGGTATTCCATTTTAATTCAACAAATGATCAGCGCATCACTATGTTTAAGTTTGATGATATTTGGTATATGATAACTACCCACTTTGTAGTGGGTAACAAATATTGTTTTAAATTAAACAAAAAATTTCCTTGAGTAATAGACTATTTTCTAACTCACCAACAGGTAAAAACAGCCATTTTGTCACTTTTTCCATGAACTGTAGCATTCTTAGTTTACACTGTACAGAGGGTCAAAAAGAATTTTTTGGGAAGAGTAATGATGGAAATTCATCTTGGTGTACTCAAAATTAATTTTGTTACTTAAACAAATCTTGTAATGTTTACTGAAGTTACACTTACAAATTATTTTTTCAAATTTTGGGCCCAAAATAAATAATGTAGGGCTTAGGGTAACAGGCTTGTTTTTTACCTTAGGTACTAGTTGTACTTATAAAAAAAAAAAATAATAATAATGGACTGTTACTGAATGTCCTTCATTAAAAAGAAATAACCACCAAATCGTAAGATTTTGAAAATGTCTCATTTTTGGCGCTCAAATACCACATGTGGTATGGATGGCAAAACACTGAAATTTTTACTGCATTAAGTACTTTAAAACCATATAAAAATTATTTTGTTACTCAAAGGGGTTGACGAGTAATAAAGCCAATAAAACCGCTAAAAATACTGTTCCTTCTAACCGTAAACAACATATCCAAAAATGCTGATATGTATTTTTTTCAGATTATAAAAATTCAACTAAACTCATTAGAATGATAAATAGCCAATTACAAAATGATTAACAAGTTGTACAAATACATGAACAAGTTGTTCAATTCACTTTTACCTTATTTTACTCCTGCTAATGGAAGTTATACATAAATCTTGCACTTTTTGATAACATACTTAACTAACATAATTTAGTACTCCTGCTATTTTTTTTTTATTCAGTAGAACTGTTAAGTCCTCATGTTTGGTGTAATGTTCTGTCCTCTTTCAGCAGTTGATAGAAAAAGCTCTGAAGACATAAGAATCTTTAAATTATTTTCCAGTTGAACCCATGTTTCATTATCCCTCAATGATTTCTTGAATGAAGTACCAGGACCCTGTGGATAAAAACAGTGTATTCGATATTCCTTTTCATTTGCATGTACTTTGACTTCAATGACTTCGTCTAACCATCACTTGCCATTGTATACACAGCAGACATAATTTTTACATTTTGGCTTCGGTAAACCTATAAAGCAATCAGAAACACGAATGTTCTTATGTACCGATACTAACATAAATGTTTCTATTCAAAGGTTGCCTGGACTTTCAGAACACATATCTGATTATTGGAACATAACTGTGAAAGGTTTTTGTTTCTGGAACAGTTGTGATATTTGATAACAAGAATTGAAGTATTCTTCAGTCTCTTGAATATCTTTATTAGAGCAGAAAATAAATCTTATATTTTTAATATTGTTTTTGCAATAATTGTACATTTCAGATGGTGTAACAATTTGATTGTTGACTGTCCTTTGAAGGCTTGCTTTAGTTACAGTCCTTTTTACAGTTCCACTAATATCCCATCACATGGTCCTTTTCCATGGTGGCAGGCAAAAAATTGCCATTCAGCTGCGATTTCAAAATATTCTTGATAGTAGCACAAATTTACAAAATTTTTTTGTTTTTATACTGAGCTGAGGAGCCATCAGAAAAATAAAAATTATTTAACTTGTGGTAATAGTGTTTTTATGTTATTTACAACTTCCTTTTTGAAGCAGGAGAACAATGTAGTAATGTGCTTCAAGTACTCACTAATCATACAATAACTTTGGCTTTGTAATTTTCCTTCTTTTTTTAAAATATATGAGAAACAGATGTACTGTGGTATAAGTTTTTAACCAGTATATGGCTGAACTTCATCCAGTATGACAAAAGGAAAATTTTGAGAGAAGTCTCCCATTACAATACCATCTACTAGTAGATGGTATTACAATACCAACATCATCACCTTCTAACAAGTTTCCTTTTTAATGTTCAGGAATTTAGCTTGTTTCTTTGCAACAAAATGACGCCTTTTTTGATTATTTAAATTATTAGTAAGTTTATCTAAGTACCCTTGAAATGGAAGAATTTTAGTACTTAGTTCACAATGGTCAAAAGAAACCCACCGTTTAATGATAAATTCAGAATCAAAATTATCCCAGAACTCTTGCAGTAATTTGAGCACTGCATTAGAGTCTGGACATTTTTCACATTGTGACAGCATGCACATTTCATTTTCTATATTGCGTACAATGGTTGAAAGGAGAATTTTATAATCAAATTTCATTTTTAGTGCAGATAACATGAGTTTTACTTTTTTTTGGATGACGTGCGCGCGCACACACACATTGAGTACCTGATCCACCTACCAGAGCACAAAATTTGGGTCTTAAATCAGCAAATTTTGAAAACTAATTTTTAAATTGTGTTTTTCTTTGAAAGCTGTGTACAGTTCTTTTAAGTTACATAAGATAAGCCTTTTTTAAATATTAATTTTTTTCCCTGTCAGTTTGTCTTAAAGAGACACAATCCTTCTTGCCTGGTATCATTCGGTTATACTCATCATTAAAAAATCTTGGAACATTTAAAAACATTTTCATCACGGTTTTCACTGGTATTCTTTTTTCTGATTTGTAGCAGAATTCCACTTGTTTTAACTAATTGTTTGGATTCACGGACTAAAAAATACTGACTAACACTAAACTTGAATTTTCAAATTCAAGTTGTATTCTGTTTCACTCACTTGTTTTGAATTTTTTTAATGCTCCAACTGGTTGGTAATAGAATTAAAATATTAATTTTTCCCTGGGTTGATGTAAATGTTCATTTTATCCTTCATTTTAATGATTAATTCTTCATATTCCCTACCTAAATCGGTATAATTTTGTGGTACTAAACTGGTTTCTTCTGTAGAAATATTTACATCAAAGTAATCGTTTAATTTACTGATAATTTACTTGGCTATTTTTGCAACTTAATTTTTAAAACTGGTTTCTTTCATACTCTGGTGGTGGGGAAAAAACAGATATATTTGAATTCAGGAATAAATGCTATCAGAATCACATATTTTTCTTTCCGAGATCAAAAAAATTATTTTTTGTCACCCAGTGTAACATTAGAGTAAATAAATAACAGAAACACAAGAACAAAAGATTGAATCATATGAAAGGATCATGGGTTTTAATACAAATGGGGAGAGATGACATATAAACGTTTAATTACACAAGTACTGTATGACTAATTATATAATGCGATTAATATATGAGTAATCATTATAGTGTTACATATAGATATAGCCTCATGAATTGGCACTGATATACAGGAGGTGATTTAGTAAAATCATGAAAAAATCACTTACACAAACACAATGTTTGTTCATTCTATAATCTAACAAAATATAATGGCAATCCAGAAAGATTTCTATCAGCATTATGGTTTAAATGAAAATCTATCAAACTTGTTTTATTTAAGGGTTTGGTTTATACCAAACTATTGCACTTAATCCATTCCTTATGACCTTTAGAATCATACTTAAGGATTTAAAATATAAATAATGAGAGTTCAGCTTGCCAACAATTACATTATACTTGTATATGAAATTGCTCAATCAAATTGTTTACGGTGCCATGTTACAAAAATTTATCTTAAGTATTTAACCACATCTGTATGCAATAGCCCGGTTACACAAACTATGATGTCATCAACAAAATTCATTAAATGAGCCATCAGAATTAAGTAAATTAAGTAAAGTAGGTCATTAATATAAATAAGGAAAAGGTCTTAAAATTGATCCCTGTGACATTCTAACAACAACCTTATATAACTTACTTCAGCAATTCATTGAATTTCATTCTAACTTGGAAATAGGAGTTCAACCTGGAGAGAATGGTTCACATAATCAAAATCATTGGTGAGATCACAGAATACACCTACAGTCCACCAAGATCTGTCAAAAGCATCATCAATGCAACATTTAAATTCATCAATTGCTCTAATGATATTTCTATTTTTATTAAAATCAAAATGGCTACAGAAAATAGCTTATTATCCTTTAAGTGATCAGCTATTCCAAGTTCTGCTCTTTCAAAATTTAAAAAAAAATGATGAGAAAATTGCTTTCTTCAATAAGCGTAATACACTCTAGCAGATCAGTGTGCCTAGCCAACCGAAATACTGATAGATGGTGGTAATTCTGAACAATTACTTGATCAGCTTAAACATTTTTTACATTTTAATACACCACAGTAGATATGCTTCACATCAGGAAAATACAAATTCTAGATGTCAGAGAGCAGGTAAGCCATATAAGGTCAAAGTTTATGCCATGTTATCAGAACTTTCAGTTTTGTAAAATATGGGAACATAAGTAGAAGTATAATGAATAAGAAAAGAATTACTGATTTTATACAAGTTAGGTTATTTCTAATGTAGTTCAAAGAATGAATTAAGTAATTTTTTCGCTATAATTTATAAAGTAAATTATAAATATAATAATAAACAATGAAAATTTAATCGGATTAAAATTTTCATAGATATTACAAATAAACTGATCTAGTAATTTCAAAAGATTTGATCGAATAAATATAACAGACTATTCAAGTTACAAAATTTTAATAACCTAACTACAAAGTTTTCCCATTCTGTACTTTTATTATCTTACTACCTGCAAAGGCATACCTCCACATCTAGGCACTGCGGGTGGGTTGCCCTGGCAGATGGCATCTTGGAATAGGATAATTATGTGCCCAAGACTGATTAACTCTTGCATAAAAATATATTTTTTTTTTAAATGATAAAAATTTGTATAATGAAGTTAAATTAGAAATTTAAGTCTAGAAATAGATACTAAGGAATAGCGATTTTCCGTCAGCAATTAGTATATTCTGGTGCCTTTTTTTTTTGGTTATAATTCATGATTTTATGAAGAAAAATAATCACATAAATAAAAAAATATATCAATATATATTTTACATATATATCAATATAACAAGTATACTCCTGACCACCACAAGACATGTACTAATGAATCAGGATTTTCCACTAGCAATTAGTACATTCTGGTGCTAAGCTAATGGAGATGGACACAGATACAAATGCCCTTTAGTAGGGTAAGATTCCAATTTTCTGCTATCACACTTTACACTAATTTTATCACTTTGCTCATAGTGACGCACAGTATCATGTCAAAATTTACACTCTATACGGGATAATTTAATATATTTCAAACCAGTGTAAGCAGAAAAGTTCAAAAACATGAAGTACACTCCACAGATATCCGTGGCAAACTGGTTATATCTCTGCCTTTTATCTGTAAGGTTCTGGGTTTAAATCCTGGTCAACTTGGTATTTCTTCACATATTACAAAATTCATTTCATATCATTAAAGCAAAAAAAAAGGTTGTAGTAACTGTGTAATTGGATCTACACCTGGAGTTATATAAAAAATGTGGTAACTAGATGTTAATCAATAAGAAAAGGAAATTAGTTAAGTGAATATAACAAAATAAATAAGGAAATATAACATTTAACGTTATAAAGTAAATTATGCACTCTGATGTAGTTGTTTTCTATGTTACAAGTTGTAAAAGATAACCTTACTCACCTGTTAAGTATTCAATTACAGCAGCCATGTAAACTGGAGCTCCAATACCGATTCTCAACTTGTGTGTTCCATTTTTTAAGAATCTTCTCATTCTCCCCACTGGGAATGTAACATTAGCTCTCTGTGATTTCGAAATAGCTTTCTGTCGCTTTTTTAATATCCCTCTACCAGACATGATTGGAATGAACAGGTAAACAATAAATGAAAATAATATAACACTTAAGATTAAACACGGAAATTAAATTCTGACAGTATAGAAATTACGGTCCAACTATACGCAAGCGGTGTAGTAGAAGCATGTTTTTGGGGATTGAACTACCATAAATAACAAATGGTAAAAAAGATATTTAACGTTAATTCATAGCGAATCTGTGAATTAATTTCACCTCAATTAATACTATATCATTTCGTTGGCTTGCTGGTAAAAAACCCATATTTCTAATCAATATTAAACCATGATTTCCAAATGCTGATTACACATAAGGAAAACAAAATACCGCTACACACGCTAACCCTATCACAGTCAGTGGCTCGTCACTATCAATCAACACGGCCTTCAGCCAGTCCTCACTACAATCTAACCTCACAATAACTCATGGATAATAAACACCGGAAAATACATTTTCCAAAGAGAACTACAAACAGTTTAAATAAATTATAACTCAATACAATCATTCCATTATTAATATAACAATGATAAAAAAAACTAAAAAAAAAAAAAATTGAAGCAGACAAATTTATAACCTTTAATTACTATATACTTCATTGAAATAAACTGAATATTTTTATTGTTAGTTTTTAACTTATTTGTGTAATTTTTTTGAATATGAGAAAAAAATAATATCCCTACATGCCAACTGTAAAGTTTTATCGAAATCGGTAAATGCAATCGATATAATTCAGCTCTTTAGCTGAGAATGTTCGTGAACCACGTTTCTGTATTATTTTGTTAGTAGTTTGATTTTTAAACAAAGCAAAATATTCTTAATACTTCTGTCTTGTTGCAAATATGTTATGTTTAAATAAGTTCCTATCAAACCTATAGAATCACTTACGAACTATTATGAAAAGTAGAATCTGACATACTTTTATTAGCAAAATTTTTAGGTTATGTAACAGTTTTTATAATTAAGGTAAGTTTTAAACTTCTTAACCTGATTAAAAAGTATATTGAGTTTATCTCTTATACTAAATTAAAATTATTGATGATTATTTATTTCCAATTCGGTATTTTAGTTTTGAAATGTCAAACGTCGATGATTTTAATGTAATTTACTCAGCTTAGAATTTTTCAATCAACTTTATGAGTCACCTTTGTTAGTAATATGAATTTTTACCGAAGATTGTTGTGATAAAATTTAGTTTTTGTTTAAATTGTTAAGATTTTTGTTTTTTTTTTTGAGCAATTTATTTTATAGTATGTGGCCGAATAAACTGCTGCCACACGTAAAAGTTTTTACTAAGGTTATTAACGTGTCAGGACACCATCTAAAGATAGCCCATCTGAAATAAAATATTAATAATGTACATTACCTCTCATGATGTAAGCAAATCAATAACAAAAACAATGGCCTATGTATAGCTGACTAGGTACAGAACTTTAAGCCATAGAAAGTTTAATTTTTCATAAAAATATACTTTCTGATGATGCCATGATCCTAGGGGTTAGGTTAGATTACCTTTGTATAGGATGATATGTTTTTTCCGGCCTCCGTGGCTGAGTGGTAGCGTCTAGGCCTTTCATTTGGAGGTCCTGGGTTCAAATCCAGGTCAGGCATGCAGGCATGGCATTTTTCACACATGCTACAATTCATTCATTTCATTCCTCTGAAGATATAGTTAATTGTGGTTCCGGAGGTTAAACAAAAAGAAAGATTTGTTTTAGCCCACTGGGCTGGTCTATTGGTTAATGCGACATCGCAAATCAGCTGATTTCGAAGTCGAGAGTTCTAAGGTTACTAAGTTCTATTAAAGGTAGTTATTTTTACACGGATTTGAATACTAGATCGTGGATTATTGGTGTTCTTTGATGGTTGGGTTTCAATTAACCACACTTCTCAGGAGTAGTCGAACTGAGATTGTACAAGACTACACTTCATTCACATTCATACATATCATCCTCTGAAGTAATTCCTTACAGTAGTTTGGAAGGCTAAACAGAAAAAGAGAGGATGATATGTTTAGAAGCAAATCACTAACTTTATTGTTTGTATTAATCCAACACTACCTTCAAAAAATTGTGTATAAACTTCTCATCTGTCACTGAACATCTAAATAAGTACTCTGCCAATTAGCCATCCATATACTCCTTGCCAAATGGTGGTACAGAATACTTCACACTACACCACCTGCTCCCTATTGTTTGTGTGTGCATAGAAAGTTTTTCACCATCTAATATTTGTTGATATATTTTTTTGGAAAACCTTTCCACTCTCCTCAGAACACACAAATTCTAATGATGATTTCACATGAAGATGTTTGAAACCCTTGTTGTTAAAACAGTCGTACATCTTCCAGCAATCTGAAATTATGGTGTTCCCATAACATTCGGTGAAATAACATTGGTGTGAAATTATGTTCCCACCAAAAGTTTTTTTTTACAAAGGCCAATTCAATAATCCATATGTCTACAAATCTCAATATCTCTGTTTCCTTCCCAACATAAGTATGTATAAAGTTGAAAATAGATATTCTCTTATTATGCTTCCACTTACTGCATATAGTCCCAACAATATTACATATTGATCAGTTTTATAGAATGTATTTTTATTAAAAACTCCCCCAAATTGCATAAATAACCATCACTATTTGATTATTTCAACACTTCTCTCTTGTAAATTTTCTAATATTTACCTAGTTTTGAACTTACTCTGCATAACCCAAAATAAAGATAAGAGATAACAAATAAAGTCACAATTTTAGTCATCCAAGTAGTTACAAAAAAAAAAAAAAAACAATAAAGACAGTGAATTCTCAACAGAGAATTGGACCATTAACTCAAGAGTCAACATCCAGCTTCAACATATATCAAATTGCAGTAAAGATTCTTAAAGTTTAGACTATGATCAAAACTTTTGTTGGAATTATCAAATAACTAGTATTGTGCAAAAATCCAAATATATGATTTGATTTTATACAGTTAAAAATTTCTTTATGATTAAGTACAGGTTATATTACAGTATAATTACATATGATATTGCATAAGGTGAAGTAAGTAAAACTATGAAAATGATTGAAAATATTCATATTATGATTATCAAAATTCTCAAAAAAAAGGAATAACAATACTCAGTTACCCAATTAATAAAAGTACATATTAGAAACATACATTACATAAAAAAGAGCAATACTTTTGCCTAAAGTCAACAATGAAACAACAAAATAACCACATCTATATACATCATTATTTTATTTCTGTTTGTTTCCACCTGAACTCTGAAAAATAAGCTTCAAAGATATCAAAAATAAATTGAAAAATTGGGTTAGAACATTAATTGAAAATGAGGTTATTTGAAATAGAGAGGAATTTGAGTATTAAGAAAAATGTAAAGAATAAATTATTTTAATTATTAAGTTTAGTATAATAATTACATTAATGTAAAATTTATTATGTATTGGGTGTTAGGTTTTTCTAGGCTGCATACAGATGCTTAACCATCTCTGCAGGGTTCATTGTGTAGTTATGTAATCATGTATTGTATCTTATTTTGTAACTTGATAGTGTTCAATCAATAAATAAATTATAAATAGATTCCATTGTATCATCCCATGGGTTATTCACTCCAATGATCATCCATAATATCAAAGATCAGTGAGGTCCAGAAAATGCAGCCTCCTCAATTGTCTTACTTCCCGAAAATTGTCAAGTAGATTCAGCGCTGGATGATCTATACATTTATCCAGCTTAGATATGTAGTACCTACTGTCTTCCACATTTCCTTCCAAATACATGCCAGTCCAATATACCCATGCATCTCAACATTTTTAGCAAACCAAGGCCTTGATACCATCCTTAGCACCTTGTTTTAAAACCATAGGATGATTTCAACTTTACTATTACAAGTAGTGCACCATATCTCCTTATTGGTTTTAGAAAAACCTTATACAATAACAGTTTATTCAAGGACAGATGAGAAATTTCTTCAAAGAAGAAATTCAAAACATTCAGATTTTTAAAAATGTTATATAAATATGCATTTTACCAAAAAATCTTCCTTTCACAAAATGTTCTGTATGCTTATTTCCTCCTCTTAAAGAAAAATATAAATTTCTTGTCACAGTTCAGACATATAAGATTATCACAAGAAAGCCATCACAAACTGCTGTAGTTCAACAAAGACGTGTTTGGATCCCGTATTCTCATTATTTTTTTTGTAAAATTTTGCCTTCATTAACTGAATTTTCATAAAGTTTACAACATTCACCACTTATTTGAAGACAGTGTTCATTATAGGACTCAGATATTCTAAAGTAAGTTCTTCCCTGTAAATAATGTTTTTTGTCCACAGTGCTTCAGGGTCTTTGCTTTGAAGAGTTGCCTACAATCCTTCATAAAAGCAGTCATAGATTGAGCACTATCAGTACAGAGAGACGCACTTAGTCCACTGCAACCTGTTTTCGGGTATAAAAGTATTAATGATCATGAAAAAGTCTTTAGTCTTTGCACCATCAATGATAATTTCAATTAAGAGAAGGTCTTCTATGATTTTATAAGCTGTACATAGCAAATCAAATGAGTATCATTATTAATACCTGTGATTTAATCCAGCTCCAAGCCTAATTCCTTCTCTTTAAATCTTTCAGTTAATTGGTCATTGAGGTTCTCTGCTATGAGATATATTCTGTCGCTTATGGTGTTATTGGATAAAAGCACTTTTGAAAGTAGCTTCATAGCGGCTTATCGATCATAATCTTCATTATATCCACAGCAGTTGATAGAATAACCTCTATGATTGTATGAGGCTATTCTGATTTTGCCTTGTATATGCTATCTTGTAAAATTCTAGCAAAGCATTGTTTGGAACTGAGATCTGCTTTTGTAAACTATCTTTTTGTTGATTAACTTTTTAGCTTTCTGTTAAAGTAGTTAAAATAATTACTAACTGGGCTGAAGTGAATGGTTTCTAAATGGTATTTAAACTTATTTGGTAGCAAGCACTCTGGTGCCAAAACATTTATACATAAAACAGTGAACATATCCGTTAAGTAATTATGTTTGGATACAGATACACTAACATTAGCCGGCCGAGTGGTAGCGTCTTGGCTTTTCATCCGGAGGTCCCGGGTTCGAATCCCGGTCAGGCTTGGCATTTTTCACATACGCTACAATTCATTCATCTTCATCCTCTGATGTAATACTTAATTGTGGTTCCGGAGGTAAAAAGAGATCACTAACATTACCTGCAAAGAATTTGATAATGAATGATGTGATATTTTGAGGGAGATGAGTAGACTGTTGTTGACAATCAGTCATGACTGTCTACTCATTTTAAATTTTGACTTATTTTAATATTTTTTAATCTCCTGATGATGGTTTAAATAAACTGAAAGATCTTGAGAGAGAAATTACATCTTTGTTTGCTGGTAAGGTGGATAAAAAAATTTTTTTTAAATTATTTTTTGAGAAAGATCAAGTGATCACAATCAATGACAACTTAGTCTCTTGAACATGGACTGAAGTGCTCTTGTAATTTAGTGTTACCCTACGTTTTACATTTTGTGATTAGGAATTCATTTTATACAGGTGTGGAAAAATGAAATTTCTGTTTATTTATGTTTGGAAAGGTATGATTTTAATCAGCTATAAGTGTTTTTCCGACACCATTGTGTGTATGTTAGTATTTACTATGTTTTTCAAATTTTATAAATAATCATCAAGAATTTTGCAGATAAAGTGCAGAATCTTTCTAAGAAAAGAATATTTCAGAAATATTAAGACTACTTGGTATTATGCTTTTTTAAATGAATATTAACACTGTTATATTTGTGTTAAGTTTTGATTTATTAATTTATTTTTTTGTTCGTTTGTTTTGTTATTTCTTATTGCCAGTCTATGTATGTATGACTTATTGCTTGTGGAATGTTAATAACTTTTTTATTAATTTTTATTTTGCGATTTTGCTGCCAGTTACGTAATTCCTTACTTTCACACGTTTAATTTTTTTCTTGGTAGACACGACCACGGGTTCGCGCGCGTCTTAGCGTGTGCTCGCTTCTTTGTTTTATATTGTTTGTTAATATTCTATGTTTTATTTGTTTTCTTCCTTTTTTCGTCAGTCGGACTTTTACCACCATGTGAAGAAAATGCATTAACCCACTCATCATGGATCCATTCTTCATTGTCTTCTTTGTTCATCGTCTACTCAATTTTTCAGTGTTAATTTCGTTCAAATTGTGTATAATTTAGTAAAGTGTATAAGTTCTTCAAATGTTTAATTTTTTTTCAAATTCAATTAAGTTTTTTTTGTACTTTGTGAACAACCACGCTCAGTATGTAAGTAATCATTTTTTATTAATTATTGACATGGATCAAGTTTTTTATCTTTAATTTCTCACACAAAAGGAGTAGCTTTATTGTTTTATATGAATTTTAATCTTCAAGGAATTTTACCTCATATTTTAATCAGTTGAAAAGACTGCAAAATTCGCCAATCTTACTGTACTCAATGAACATCTTCCTTATTATGATTTAATAACCCTGTTTGTTTTAATTTTATTTTATGGTTTTGTTGCGGATATATGAAATTTAAATCCAGTTTACGGTTTATTTCCAAAATACTTAAAATTGCGGTGAAATTTTTAAGTGTATTACATATATATTAATTCAAAAAACTTTGTTATTTAAATATAAGTATACGCTTTGTTTTTATATTTATCCGTTTGTTCTTTTATATAATAATTATTCAATATTTTTCTTTCTAAATATTTTTATTAAATTACTGTTTTGTTTCTTCCAAATTTTAATTAATTTCAATTATAATGTT
>JAAAKQ030021087.1:0-17748 GCA_010016005.3 Zanna intricata
TTACTAGGACTTGAACCTTAGAACTCTCGACTTCGAAATCAGCTGATTTGCGATGTCGCGTTAACCACTACACCAACTCGATGGGTTTCCTAATAAGCCTGTTATCAGATACTCAATCCTTAGAATCGTTATGACGTTTTTGAAAAATCTATGAAAATTAAAGAGGTAATTGCTATGTTTCATGTGTATTATTAAACAACAGAGAATAATTAACTATTTTTAAGTAAAATTTATCATTTTTATTGAAAAGTATATAGGTATTATATTCAGTAAAATCGACGCAGCCAAAAATTAAATAGAAATATCCTTTCTATAAGTAAATAGTCAAAATACCACTAAACGAATACGCATTAAAACAAGCATACAAATATTTCATCAGAGTGTCACAAAATATCACTAGCGATGGTAATTGAAAAATCATAAAAAAATTTAAAGACCATAGTTAATGTTTAAAATATTTTTGCAGTTATCACTTTAAATATTAAAATTATCACTTTTAATTTTAATTATGAAATTAATTACAAAATACTGAGATTAATTTACTTTTTTTCAAGTGTTACAAGGAAAAAAAACACTACAGAACTAGTTGCACTCATTCATGAAAGAAACATAATATAAAAACCGAAAAGAATAAGATAAAACAATCAATAAAATACAAATTTTTAACAGATGAAAGTTTTCTCTGTAACACGGCTCAAAATTTTGTTTAACAATAATAAAACAGCCATCCTTCTTTCTATCTATTACGTGTATAAATTGATATGAGCGCGCACTTGAAAAATGAAAGAAAAGAGGGGAAGTGGAATAACACATGGATAAACAGGTAGGAAGGTAGGAAGACGGGGTGAGAGAGGCAGGGGACAACTAGACGGGCAGAAAAATAAATTGTACCTAATTTTAATTGTAAATCCGTCTGGGCCATAGCAACAGCAGCGGTCCCATAGTATAACTTATTTCTAGACTATAACGTAGCATACAGATTTGGTTTATCACCATGTTTGGCGCTGTCTTCGTTTCGGAAACGACTACAAACAATCTAAATATAACCAAAGTCTACCGTTTTCTTTATTAAAATAAAATTTGCCAAAATTGTACGATATAAACAAGCCTATTTATAGCACTAATAACATATAATTACAGAATATAAAAATTAAACATACTGTAGACAAATTTTCTCGTTTAGCGACAACTTTATTATAACAAATTTAATCAGTTCAATGGGAATCTGATTTTTAAGCTCACAAATGGAATTTAAACACAAACGTTAGCGAATCGACAACCAACAATATCATATCATTAAATCTATTGTCGAAAATAGATTTTAGATTCATATTAGCTCACGCGAAAAATATGAAAGGCTCTATTATCGATGTATCAAATTAGATGAATTCTATTAATTTTTTTAACTTAAAAAGTGGAAAAATAAATGTGATTTGTTGAACTTCGTTGAACAGAACAATTATACTTGAAAAAAAAAATCCTAATAAAGTTATTTATATGAATGTATAATTAAAATCCGAACCAGTAAGCATTTACGTAATTCACGTCCAAGTTTTCGGGACGTACATTATGAGAGAGAATCAGTAGCGCTGATCTGTAAACTACTGAAAATTACACTTACAGTTTATATAGATGTGACATCAGCGCACGGGTGGGTATACCCTCGCTATCAATTAAACCAATTCATTGACGTCATTCATTTAAAACTCCTCAAAATGTAAAAATAAGTTTTACAATAAACAAACTAAGCGTTTCGTAACGACGTTTATTTATGGTGAAATAAATAATCAGTAATCGAAATAGAAAAAATTGTCATATTATCTATATTTATTTAAATAAACAAATTAATTTGTTTATTACCTGAGTTTTTAAGTTGTACAATGAAGAATATTAAGAAATGGTATATTCATTTACGCTCTTTTACAATCAATTTAAAAATTCTGTTCAATGGTAGCAAGACTTAACATCTTACTTTTCTTTAAATTAATTAATTTTTCATAGGGGTAGAGACGAGCAAAATACATTTGTACGGGGTTGTTTAATAAAGTGTTTCTTTAAACGCTATAAAATAAAATAAATGCGTGAAGTATTGAATATTCTTAATTCGTAGACATTACTTTTTAGTTACCATCGATGAATCATTGAATAATTTCAAAAAAATTATTTTTTTCGTGCTATTCACAATAGCACATTTTTATTTACCAAAAATAATATGCTTAAATACTTATCTCGTAAACGAGTCTAAAAATAATACATTCATACAAAAATTTCAAACTCCGACGACAGTTCGTCTTTATTAAATTGCTGTAAAATAATTCGAAAAAGAGAATTCGATTTAAAACTTGATATCTACTTAGAAAAGAAAAAACTAAAGTTGATTACAATAACCACGAAAATTTCCTCAAAACTTCAGTGTCATAAATTAATTAAAATTTAAAATAGTTTATAATGCAAAATTTCGGTAATATTGCCGCGCATAAAGTGCTCTTTTTTTTTCTTTTTTTTTTAGAAAGATGAGAACTTTCAGATGCTGCACCAATATCTGCTATACAGAATACCAAACAATTCGCCTAAATTACAAGAGTAAATTTCATGACAGCTTGAAGAAAAAGAAATGATGGACGCTGGATACAATATAAACTGAGTCGAAAAAAATACAAAAGTTATCAAAATACTTTATAATAGATCACTATTCAATTAATATTTTATTAATACATAAGAAAAACAAATTCGTACGGCCTAAATTTGCATTTTAATTGTTAAATAATCAGCAATAATTATTGCATGCAGAATTAGGAGTAAAACATATATAAACAATATTAAACGCAAAAATAAAACACTTAAAGAAATAATAAATAAAAAAATAACGCTCTTAAATCAAAGAAATTAAAAATGGTTTATTTGTATTTATGACATGAAACTGAAAAAAAAAAATTGATACCTTGGATATCAACTGAGCGAGCAGATAAAAGAAATGAATTAATACTATTAAACTTACTTTACTGCTTTGTAAGTATAGTTTTGTTTATTCTTTTAAGTGTTTGTTTTAGCACTTTATTACTAAATACATATTTTTTACTTATCTTACATTGCCAGCTGATTAATTACAGAAACAAAAAAATAGTTTTTGATATGGTAAAATAGGTTAGCGATATTTTTAAACAGTTCTTAAATGAATTCCAGTCGATTTATTCAAATAACCGTTTAACGTAGCTCACGCTTTCTGCGTATTAGAAATAATCACGAATATAATTGCAAAAGTAGTACGACAATTTAATTAAAGGATCATTTGACAAATCGATAAGAAAATTAATATAACCATGCGAATATTTATAAAAATATTTAATATACAAATCTATTCATTATTTATTAAGCTAATTACAGTAGACATTGTTAATGATATATACAATGTGTTACTAATATTATAAACTACGTTTTGCGACATTTATCCATGTTTATTAATTATTATTTAAATCATATTTAAAATGACGCTTTCAATGCAGCTTCGTCAACGCCTTACTAAAAATTTAAAAATTAAAATAATAATTATAGAATATTTTAAGTCTGTTTAAAAAAGACGATTATTCAAAACCTATCACTCGAAATAGAATAATTATTTTTAATTAATAAAATTATTTTTTTAATACTTTACCAATAAAATGCAAAATGCTAATATTATTAAAGCTATTCGTACAAAACATAATACCTTCAATTAGCTAATAAATTAGTTATAAACATAAATATTAAAATAAAACACACAACACCTTACGACACAACAACATTTATATTTAAACGTTAATTTTACGAAATTCATATCGAATCGCAATCAAATATTTAAAAGATATTGATGAACAGTTGGGCTGCAATGTTTTTACATACATATATAAAACTTATAATTTCTCAATTATATTGAGAAATATAGGATACACAACAGTTATACTGTTGTGCATCCTACCAAAGCTTTGGAAACATTATCAATCATATAATTTATACTATAAATTCTGATTAAAATAAATTATTCACGACTTAATACTGTTACTTATAATTTTAATTTTCAAATGTTAAATTAGAAAGGTGAGTTTTAAAGGTACCGTTACGCAAGTGTATTGAGATTTATAGGATAGAAAATATTTCAAAAAAAAATATTATGCGTAAAAATCTCAGACGGTTGCGGAAACTGGACGAAGATCGTCCAGTGATGCGTAATTTTTAACGCATCACGTTTCTCTGATAGGAGAAATTATTTATTTATTCATATTTATAAACAACGTATGGTAATGTAAATAAAATATTTTTTATTATAATCGCTAAATGATAATGGTAGTGTGTGTGTGCGCGCGCGTAAATATGTATGTATAGGTGTCACGTTTGCTTCCGACGGGAACTGTCAATTAAACCGTCTGCAGAAAGTAAAGAAAGCTCTAGGTTTAGTGCAGAATCTCTACAACAAGAAATCTCTCTCACGCCAAACAAATATTCGTCACAACACAGTTATTAAACCTACAGTATTATACGCCAGTATAATACTGTAGGTTAATAACTATAGTACTGTATTATACAGTAGAATACTGTAGTATAATACTATGTGTTTCTGTCACAGACAGAAACACATATAGAAATAGAGTAGATAAATGGGAAGTTAAACCAGAAGCACTGAAGCCAAAACAACACCGTCCGAAATGGTCTGAAGAACGGAAAAAAGCCTTTTCCGAGAGAATGAAAGAATTTAGGAGAGAAAAGAAGAACGCCAAGCGAAAGAAATATAAGTCATAAATGCTTAACGTCTTCTATTGTGAAGTTTTCGACATATAATAATAATCGTTAAATGATAATGGTAGTGTGTGTGTGTGTGTGCGCGCGCGTAAATATGTATGTATGGGTGTCACGTTTGCTTCTGACGGCTGAAAATAGGGAACTGCCCGGTGTTAAGAGAATCGAAGTAAAATCAAAACATCGTAAAATACACAATGAACTATGAAATAAAAAATATATATGGGTATTAACTAATATATCTTTTTAAATTAAATAAATAAAAATAACGCTACTATAAATAAAATCAATCTAGGAAGTACAATTTAAACATTCTGGTATATAAAAGTGAAATTTAATTCGTATATAAAGATACTACGGTAAATTCACCCCACCATTATTCCATTCAACAACAAAAAAATACTACGCAATACGAATTTAATCAATAAATTATACGAACTAATAGTAAACCTACAAGTAAACTTTGTTAAGATTTGTACCATTATATATTCTACTCATTCAATTTGTACAAGTAAAAAATTAATGATTATTATTTATATCGTAAATCTGGATAACGTTAACTACATTTTTTTATTAACTACTTAAGATAATATTAAAATTAAAATTATTTTTTATCAACAGATTATAGTTTTATATCGGTAAAAGAAAAAGAAAAAAAATAGAAAAATAAACTTTTGCATAATCTCCATTCTTTTTAATAATAAATTTTGTTATTAGCATTTAATTGTTTTTTAGAATTTGATTTTAATTCAAATTACCAATATCCGATTCATAATAATAAAGTTACTGAAGAAAATTAAATTTTTTTAATACGCCAATATATTTATATAATTATTAGCTAAAAAGTATGATTCGAAATTTGTTAATTAAACAAATAAAAACAAAACGATAACTTCAAAACGATGCACAATATGTTGAGTAACACTGATAACAATGAATTAAAGAAAGGTGACAAAAAAAAAAAAAAGGAAGAGAAATATCTATCCGAAGCATCTGCATATGCATAGTGCTCAAAAAAGAGTGAACGGTGCAATAAACAATTTAGTGGCCCCTTTCCGGGCCTCACAATAACCAACGTGCCGCAAACAACTACATAACTTACTAACTACATACAGTCAAAATAACGTTTGTTATATTAGCGGTTGTAAATAATTGCATAGAATGAAATCTAGGCTAGGCATTGCTTTGCACAGACTGGCCACCAAGCCAGGTTTCACAATAAAGACGCAATAGCCCTACATTTAGATCCAATCGTTAACAGTGACTTCCCTTACCTATTTTATACCTTAATTACTTTTACCCACCCTTTTGAAATCTAACAAACGATCTATCCATTATTTATTTATCTACAAAATTCAAGTTAATGAGTATTTTCATTAAAATAAAACCTATAACGAGTAAATAAATACTTACAGTCGCATGACGAAATATGCATTATTTATTGCATTACTGATGTTTGTGAACTTCTGAAAAATATTTGTTTAATAAAATCCTCTTTAAGCTATCTGTTACAAAAACAAAATAACTAATAATTCGATTATGTTTTCTCGCATCTGTGATAAAATAGGTTCTTATGTAAAGAAATAAATGAGTAAAAAAAACTTAAATTAATAAATATATCTTAAATCAAATAATGTTTGATAATCTAAAAGGATTTTGAGAATGAAAATATTAAATAAGGTAATTCCAAATGAATTATTTGTCAAAATAGCCAACTTAATCCTCGTAATTGTAAATTCACAAAAATAAACAACATATTTTTAAAAAATGTTTTTTTTTTTACAGATCTGCAACGTAGGTAAATAAATCTTTGATACAGTTAATCTTATGCTTAAATACAACTAAACCTCGTAAAGGTGTTTTATACTAATTTCTCTACTCCTCATCGTGTACAATAAAAAACAGATAATTCATAAAATTAATGCAGTTATTTTTAATAAAAATAAATTTTTAAAAACGAAATAATTTACTAGAATAATAGTGTTACAAAGCTAGTATCAAATATTCTATGAATGGAAACCAGCGTGCGGTGCGATCCCAGCAATTCATCACACGATGAATTCTGAATACTCAAAATAAAATAAACGCGCGTATCTTAAGTTTACAGATATCACTCACCAGCTTTAGGACGTTGAACACTGCAATGACAGTAGGCCGAATCCTCCATCTGGTCTGGCCGTTTAAGTCAAAGGAACGGAAGAAGGCATCGCACAAGAGCGTACAGTCGTTGTTATTGTTTACAATTTGTGCTGGCCCGATAAGAAGAGATGGAAGGCATGGCGGGCGGTTGTGCAGAGTTTATCTGCAACGACGTAGTAAGGCCACTCCCAAATACAACTCCATTCATAAACCCGGGACTGGCCGTAAAGTAATGAAACACGCACACACACTAGATATATGACACTGTACCGCGTAAATAACTTCACCAATAATTCAAAACTGCACTAAACACTGGAAATAACATCCGTTTAACACTGAAATAAATACTTTCCACGCGAGCTCAGAAAACAATGTACACAGACTGGTCTTCACGACGGACTGTAGGTTCCCACTCTGAGCGTCGATTGGTTCCCTCCGCGCAAGTATTCTGCGCAACTCCGACGTCACACACTTCGTTGCTATAGCAACGTGACGTAATATAGAGACAAACACGAGGCCCGTCACAACATTGGAATTGGGTCAGACACCCGGCCCGAGTGCTGCGACGTCATTCATTCTATTCCGTCTATAATACGGCCACTACTCTCGTCTCGTCAGCCGTATTCTCACTATCGCTGCGAGTGCCGCTTTACTCCCTTCCCTCCTTCACGGCCATTCAGTGATGCCGAATGTCGTCGCTCGCTATTTCGTGTTAATACCTGATCGAGTATCATCTATCACTTGCTGGACGCCTAACAAAATCTAAATAAACGTTTCAGGCACAAAAAAAGCTTATGATTTTTTACATTTTATTTCCAAAAAAAAAAGAAGTAATCTTATACCAAATACGATTTCCTTCAAGTGTACATCCTTTTCATAATTTTTTTTACATAAGTATAAAGTGGCTCCCTCTGGAAAGAGTAAAATAAATACGGTTAAATATGGGGAATTAATCATCAAAACAAACGAACAATAAAACAAACTTACGAATATCAAAACATTTCTGCCCTTAAATAAAAAATAAAAAATTAGAATTAGAATTAATTAGAAATAATTATTAGAGTTTATGTATTTTTTCCAGTTATTCAGAGATAAACTCTTTTAATTAGGTATTGGTTGATCATTATTCTTTGTATATTAAAGATTTTTTTTAAGCTAAAACTTCCTTAGAAATGTTATTTTAAATGTATGAAGAAACACAGAAATCTTTGCGCAGATATTTTGCTGACTCCTTAATCGTTTTTACAATTTAATACATCCCCAACTTCTGTAAAAAAAAAAAAAAAAATTTTTTTGTGTTATAATTTTATTGTTTTCATCACCTGCTGTTCTTGAATAATTAATTTTAAGCATTCTTCACATTTTGTTTAATCTACCCTGTCTTCTAATCTCAATATATTTTTTTCTGATTTCTAATCTTTATTTGACCAGACAGTCTTTAATTTCCATCCTTTATTAATTCCATTAATAAATTTACTCACTTTTAAGGCTTTAGCGATTAACTCGTTAAATGAATTAATTTTAATACTGAGAAATTTCTCAGGCATCTTCTCCACTCAGTGAAGGAAATATCTTAATTAATTTGTTTCTATCGTACCAGTTCACAAAAAAAAAACAAAATTATTTGAAAAATAAAGCAAAAGAAACTACTGACGAAATTTTGGTTAACGAAAATTAACAGTCACCGATTAAAAGTATTGCTACACATTAGTTACGTTAATTTTTTCCACATATAATCTATAATATAAATAAATTTCCGATCCTAAATTTTTTATGTTGCTTTTCAACAATTTCTGTGGAATTAAAGAGACTGACATGTAAATAATGTAACGATACGGGTTCCATATTTATATATTTCTTCTTAAATGTGTTCAAAGTTTATTATTTCTAGATTCCTTTATTTCCACAAATATAAATTGAGATATCCCTATTAGATAAACAAAAAAGAAGGAACCTGGATGAAGGCGACCTTGAAGCTAACAGCAGTTGGAAGACTAAATAAAACAATGATTAATTATTATAAACAAGTATTCCTTCAAGATTATTTACGTACGTTAGTCTTGTAGATCATACTTTAGTGTTCACATTATTGCTAACAGCAAAAATTTTACCAATTGTTACAGCTTTTTAATTCTACTTTGAGGTTTTTTGTTTGATAAGGGGTTAAAGTGTAACTAATAAGGTTTTTATTTTGTTTGCATTTTACACACTAATATATATATATATATATATATTTTATTGATATATAAAGAGAGCTTTAGATTGAATATCTAATATATCTTCTGTTTTCAAGACAATAACGTACTGCAAAAGTGTAATTTTTTTTTTAACCTCCGAAACCACCATTAAGGTATATCTTCAGAGGATGAGATGAATAAATTATAGATGAATGAACAATCCGGGATCTCCGGATGCCAAAAGTGTAATTAAATTAATTATCTATGACCTTATAACATTTAGGTGAATTATTTAAAAATTAATTACCACTCAGCCGGCCTCCATGGCCGAGTTGTAGCGTCTCGCCCTTTCATCCGGAGGTCCCGGGTTCGAATCCCGGTCAGGTATGGCATTTTTCACACACGCTACAATTCATTCATCTCATCTCTCTAAAGATATACTTATTTGTGGTTCCGGAGGTTAAACAAAAAAAAAAAAAAATTGATCAAGTTTAAAATTTTAAGTAAATGAATTTCAACTCCTCAAAAAATATTACACATTACTCTTAATTAGATGAAGATAAATTGTTTGTAAGAAAGGTTTTTTCACTGAAAACAATGCTGGTAATAATATTACTAACATTTTTTTTTTTTTTTTTTTTTTTTGCAGAATGGTTAGTTTTTATACCGTAACTGTAAAGAGTAGAATTGAAGTATTAATAAAACAATAATAACAGACAGAACTACTGGTAACTAAACAGATTTTTGAATTAATGGATTACGGAATTTTATTCTTTATTTACGTAAGGAAAGCGCAATAGAAATATTAATAAAATTTTATATAAATTTGAAATAAAATTACGTTTAAAATTCTGCATTAATAAAATTATTAATAGTGGCAAAAATAACCTAAACAGCCTATGATGAAAATAAAGAGAGAATTTCACACCCCCATTGCGCGCGCGCAAACACGCGCACAAAATCAAAATTGTAAAAGTCAAAATGGAAAATTGATTTCACAGGAACCTCCTTTCAAAACATCAATGAAAAATGATGACATTTGTATGAGATAAATCAATAATAACAGCAGTCGTAGTAATACATCTGTAGTAAATCATACAAAACAGGAAAGAAAACAAAGTTATTATGATGATTGATTCATCGAGCAACTTCGTAGCTGCAATATAAAATTCCATAACAAAACTAGAATCGGTAAACAATTAAAGGTCAAACAAATGAAATTGCTCTGGGAAAAAATAAAAATTTAACTTTCTTATTTGTTTGCTTTGAAGAAACTTGTGTTAATAAGTAAGAATCCTATTTCTCTTCGCATGTTATTTTTGTTTGACACCGTGAAGCAAAATTTTAATTTTAATTTTTTAATTTTTGTATACAAAAATTATTATCTACACGAAAATGGTGGTTCAGATTAAACATTTTCATTAATCTTAAGCGAAATAAAAAGTAATATTCAAAGGTTTACTAATTTTTATTCCTAATCTTGAAAATAAATCTTTCATAAATTAGAAACGAATATTAATGAGAGAGAGGGGGGAAGGGAGAGGGATGGAGAGGGTGAGAGAGGGAGGGAGGGAGAGAGACAGAGAGAGGATGAGAGTAAAAAAACACCATTAAATTATTACTGCTAAGTAATTTTTTGTACGGTAAACATAAAAAAATCCGCATTTATATATTTTCCTCGCCGATAAAAAATTTCCGTAAAGCTTTGTAAAGTCAACAGACAACTGTTCCAGTCTTCCTCAGCATAAAAAACAAGGAGGTAAAAGAGATTACAATCCATTTAGTTTTATCTTGGAGTCATGATGCATGTAATATCTGTGTTTTCTCTTTACTGCCAATCCTTGTAACGAGTAACGTGAAATTTGTTTATCATCTTTCAAACAATATTATTAGCTCTGTGAAAAATGGGACTTAAATTTTACTTTTGAAAGGTTTGGTTTATGCCATTTTCAGGAGTATCTTTTTCTTATGTCAAGTTTATTACAGACCTTATGATTTTTGCCATCAAAACAATGGCAGTCAGTAATTCATCTACCACAAAATCTAGTGAACTCCCGAACAATGAAATTGAAATAATTACAATTAGTTAGACGAAATTCTATACATTTAAGCTATATCTTCCTCTTCAAACGTTCCTTATCCCGATCGAACTCGTTTTCACGATTACCATCAGCACAGGAGAGAGATATAATTTGTTTGCAATCACTATAATTAAAAACCCAGTTAGGATCTTATACGTCCATCAAGAAATGTGTTTTTTTTTAAATATGAATCACTGAGTTAAAGTATTCAGATACTGGTAAATTGACTGCCTAAATAACTTATATAACTTCTAATTTCTTAAAAATCCGGCATAAACTGAGCATTTCATAAATTTCTGTCGTGACTTTATTAAATAATTTATAAAAATACATTTTACGGAATTAAAAAAAAATTCAACTCCTACCAAATACAATCTTTAGGTTACTTATTTAATTATCAGAAACCTGATATTTATTTAATTGTTAATAATTATTCAATTGTTCGATTGAATCGAGTACTTTTTTATAGAGACGATAATTAAACAAATTTCCAAACCGAAATTTTGATAGTCCCACTAAATGTCATATACAAATATTGAGTCGTATTACATATGAGATTAAGAAATTCGAAGAGTTTTATCCGATAGATACTCAGGCATCCGTTAGACTTATTATGCAACCGCCGTATAATGAAAAGAATCCCCATAAATACCTATTAGCAATCATTCTCCATCACGTTTACACTTACAACAGGTTCCTGCATCCTCAACAAGAACCTTAGGTAAAGAATATGACTTTTTTTCTCAACATCGTTAAACACCGCTCGGGCAAGTGGACTTCCCGTTAGGCATTACGCAGACGCCGCGAAGTATTGTGGCAGCAGATTAACCTGCTCCATGCCTATCTTCGGGTCCCTCTCGGACCCGTCCATCGGGATCCCCCCCGATTCATCGAAGCACTGCGACTCTTCTGGTGTGTCAAAGCCCTCTCCTGAGCCTCTCAAAGCCCCTCCTCAGGAGGGGTTACCCACACCGGCCCTACACCAATTCCTATGTGGGATCGAGTGTGCATTGCACACACCCGGCCACCCCCCCCCCCGCACGAGACCCTCTAATACCTCTAGAGGCCCCCACACGTCATCAGAAGTACCCCGATCTAGGACACTCTTACGTGTGCCCGGACCAAGTCATCCTCAGCAATTAGGCTCCTTCCTGACCCAAACAGTGTCAATTTTTCGATGAAAAGCAAAAACAAAACAAAGAGAGTGACTTTTTTTCAATGAGTTACGAAGGAATACCGTTTCGTACACCCCATGGGGTCATCATGGGGTGTGTCGGACTCTGAACCAGAGACATTAACTATCCCGAGCCAGCCCGCCTAGTGAACTAAGCAGGTTAAGCAGGTTCCGCAAAGATGTTAAAATTAAACTCCCCCCCCCCCCGAGACTGGACCCGCAATTAAGCATTACTCAGCCTTTGGGTTCAGAGGATCCAGAGTCCCCGGGCATCATCATCACCACCCATCCGAGCAAGCTCGGACAAATGTTGACTCAGCAGAGGGCTACCCGTCCCGTCTCACTCCGGTCTGGCTCTTCACCACAAATTGTGGACTTACACAGTGTCCAATCTTCTTCATTCTTCTTCTCCTAACGTTCATTCTTCTTCCACATTCATTCTGCTTCTTCTTCTCAAACCACACTGCAAAAAAAAAGAGTGTGACCTTTTTTTTTGTTTAACCTCCGGAACCACAGTTAAGTATATCTTCAGAGGATGAGGTGAATGATTTGTAGCGTGTGTGAGAAAAATGCCATGCCTGACCGGGATTCGAACCAGGGACCTCCGGATGAAAGGCCGAGACACTACCACTCCACCACGGAGGCAGGTAAAGTATGACCTACATCCACAAAACCTTACTCGAAAATAAGGAATTAAAGGAAACGAAGGAATGGTGAAAAATTACTATTTACCTAACGAGGAAGGCTGAAGAACATGCACTATATTACAATTCCCTTAAAGAATAGGTCCTTTAGGGCCTACAGGACCTTCTAGGTCCTTTTTCGAGAACAATTACTTCTATTCCTTACTGCTTTATGTTATTACCTCCTTTAGCGGCCTTCTTCCGTTAATTACTGTTTTGATCTTTGTCTTTATCATAAAAAGAATACGAATACATTTAAGTTACAAAACGAATTTTACAATATTATAAAAAGCGTGAATTCTGATGTTACGGTATTACAAAAAGACTAGTATAACGGACCTGAGTAACCTGTCTAATAAGAAGAAAGTAATAGAAAATATAATAATGAGAGGAATCCAGAAAGGGGCTAAAAGAAACCCTTTTAGTAAAGGTAACGAGTCCGTTTAACAATCATCCTTTGTAATACTATCCACACAGTAATAGCTGGACACAAAGCAAATGGTGTACTGTACCATTTGTTCACGCTATTAGGTTAGATGTAGGAACTAATTAGGAGAATGGTCACATAAACTTTTCTGAGCCATATTAGCCCTTCATGGCACAGACACTCGGTCTTTAGCTTTAGGGCGACCGAATGGGGTGGTGGCGAGAGTAATACCAGTAAACCAAATAGACGTATGTTGGGAAACAGTGCGATGATGTTATCGAGTGTCTTGCGATTTATAAAGGTCGTACATCTCGATTCAAAAATTTAATTATTTATACGGTCCTGATGTTTGTGTATACAATTTAGCGTATACCGGATGTTAAGTTTATTCTTTGAAGTGTCCTTCTTTCATGGAATCTTTCCAACTATAGAAAGATCTTAATTTTATTATCTTAATTAACATTATTAATGCGATGTATCTTTTTGTTTTTATCTCTTTTTAGCATAAGTGCAGGGATTTTTTCTTTAAGATATATTTTTACGTTACCGGGTTTTGATTTTTAATTGTAAATGGTTAAAATTTATTTATTTAACCAAATATATCGTGTTCGGGCAATGATAGCGGGAAAGCGTTTCTTTTGCCCAGAAAAACCACAAAAAAAATTTCGAGAGCGGGAGTCAATCCTATTAGCGAACATTAGAAGATAAATTGAATTTTACATGCAATGTTAAAATACATGCTACAACAAAAATTACTTTTCCTTCAAAAATTAAAGAATACCCACTTGAAATGTAACTTAAACTGTACATAAATTAAAATTAAAAATAGATCATTAAGTTAGATACCCATGGGAGGTAAACCACAACCCACCGGTCTGGTCTAGTGGATAACTCGTCATCGCAGCTTATTTTGTAGTCTAGAGTTCTAATGTTCAAATCCTAGTATAAATAGTTACTTTATAAGGATTTTAATACTAAATCGAGGTTACAGCTGTTGTTTGGTGGTGGGGTTTCAGTTAACCACACTTCTCAGGAGTGGTCACTATTTTCTTTTTTTTTTCCTGACCGAAGGAATACCATTTACGTACGCTCCACGGGGTCATCGTAGAGTGTGTCGGACTCGAACCCAGGACATTACTGTCCCGGGCTAGCAAACAGGCTAAGCAGGTTCCGTGAGATGTTATTTAAGTGCGTATGTAATCTGTCCCCTACCTCAAATTGTACAAGATTATATTACATTCTGATCCATACAGTCTAGCTATTGTACAGCCTACAAAAAAATCTGGACATGTGATGTGGACACTATATGACTATCTTACACACCTACTAAATTACATATACATATTTTGTTTTTAAATGAAAAATACATAAAATTTTATTTCAGTAATAAATTATGACATTTTTTTAAATCGCGAAAAAATTTCGGTTTTAAGATTTCAACGGAAATATCCGTTTTGACCATCCTTAAATCCATTTTGACTAGTTTCAGCGTGACGTCTGTACGCATGTACGTATCTTGAATAACTCAAAATTGATTAGTCGTAGAATGTTAAAATTTTGGATTTAGGACTGTTGTAAAGTCTAGTTGTGCCCCTCCACTTTTGATTGCAATCTACTGATTCAAAAGCGTCCAAAAAAGCCCAAAATCAAAAAAAAAATTGGATTTTGAACTTTTTCTTACAGCTTTATAACTCCTCATTGAGAGCTTCTCAATGTAAGTGGTACTTATTTTCATTGGTTCCAGAATAATAACCAAATAAATTCTGGATCTTACAAGGGTACACATCTGTTCCAATCAGACATCGGTTCGAATCAGACTTCATATCCTTTTTTTTAACTTTTTTTTTTTTATTAAATATATTGATTTATTAATAATTATCAACCTCTTGATTGTAAAAAAAAATTTACGATAAATAATAATTCAATAAAAGAAAATAAATGAAAAAAAAATCAATTGTTATCAATGAAACAAAATTTTATGTACTTTTTATCTAAAAAAAAAAAGAAATAAGTATATGTAATTTAATAGGCGTACAAGGATGTCATTTGTTTGTTGTCCATATCAGATTTTTTTTATTGTTATTATTAAATTATTATTTATCGTAAACTTTTTTCACAATCAGAGGTTAATAATTTTATTAATAAACCCATATTTTATATTAAAAAAAAGGTTAAAAAAAATGGAAATGAAGTCTGATTCGAACCGATGTGTACTTTTTTAAGATCCAAACATTTTATTAATTAAAGTTTTATTTGGCTATAACTTTGGAACCAATGAAAATAAGTATCAATTATGATATATCGTTGAAAAACTCTCAATGAGAGCTTATTACTGCAATTAAGGAAAAGTCCAAAATCACAATTTTTTTTGGATTTTGGAGCTTTTTGGACACTTTTTCTTCAGCGGATTGCAATCAAAAGGGGAGGTGTATAACTAGATGTTACAACAGTCCTAAATCCAAAATTTCAACATCCTACGGCCAATCGTTGTTAAGTTATACGAGATACATACGTACGTACGTACAGACGTCACGCTAAAACTAGTCAAAATGGATTTAGGGATGGTCAAAACAGATATTTCCGTTGAAATTTGAAAACCGTTTTTTTCGCGATAACAATACTTCCTTGTGCTTAAAACTGTGCTTAACTGTTAACATTGACGAATGGACTATATATAACTATAGAATTAAAAATTTCTTGCTTCGTTTTTTTTTTTTTTACTTGACATAAAATTTATTGAGTGTAAAAAAAGATGAATAAAGCACAAATAATATGCTGGTGTGTATAAAATATGTCCTTTACTTGTTTCGTTATTACTTTTTAACGAATGCACATAATACTATTCAAATGAAATTAATTTTTACTTTTATTTTCTTTTTACTTTCCTCTTCATTTATAGAAAAAATTACGTAAAAATGTAATTTTAGTGCGATTGAGATTTAATTAAATGACATTAAATCAAGTATTACTAAAAACAAAAAAGGACAATTAGAAGGACATTCAACACAATTAATTTTAAATGTCTTTAAAACCGGCATTAAAATAATTTTTTTTTTTTTAAGTCGGTCTAAGTCCGAATTATATTATATTCTTAATCAATTAAATTTTATTACACCGGTTTATTGTGAGAAGAAAAGCTATTTTCGATGTTGGTAATACAATTACATCGACTACACAGCGGATGAATATAAGCGGTATCGATTAATACGTATCTGCCGTCGAAACGATTTATACGGATCACTTTTCGTTTATTTATAAATAAGGTACAACAATGAACTGTAAAATACACAACATCTTTACTACAAAACAAATAGTAAATGAGACCTATTCTTGTAACCCGTACAGTTCGTGTCACGGACTATCGAGTTTATACGTACGCGTATGTCTCTATGTGTGCATTCAGTATACCAATTAATGATTTTACGTCTATGCAGTTTATGGATGCACGTGTGTATATATA
This sequence comes from Zanna intricata, assembly GCA_010016005.3. Lineage (NCBI taxonomy): Eukaryota > Metazoa > Arthropoda > Insecta > Hemiptera > Fulgoridae > Zanna > Zanna intricata. The sequence goes on from JAAAKQ030021087.1 coordinate 16,912, forward strand.
TTATCATATGTAAATGACAATAGTATTGTTTTATAAAATTAAGTATTACGTTAACAGGAAATGATATCACGATTAAACATTGCGCGAAAGGTCTTGTTTACGATTAATTAGGTAAATTAAAAATATTGTAAATAAATAATTAAAAAATAATAATTATACATAACAAAAAAAAAAAAAATACTGCGTATCGGTTACCAAAAGTGCTGAATCTATGAATATAAGTTAATAAAACATAGTATACTTGGTTTTTTGATGCAAGATGATATACCATTTAATCAAAATATAAGAAGAAGAAGAAGAAGAATGGCTTCTTAAGGTATAAAATGTAGATAAGAGTATTTTCTAAGATGGACCTCCCTTTTTCTATTTTAGCTTCTGGAACTACCGTAATATATTACTTCAGAGGATGAATGAGGATGATATGTATGAATGTGAATAAAGTACATTCTTGTACAATCTTAGGTCGACCACTCCCGAGAAGTTTGGTTAATTGAAACCCAACCATCAAAGAACACCGGCAACCACGATCTAGTATTCAAAATCGGATTTTTAAAATTACCTTTAATAGAATTTGATTCTAAGATGTATCAGGGAAAAGGAATAAAAAGGAAATAGACAGCTTTCTTAGGGATTTTTTCTTGCCCACCGGGCTGGTCTAGTGGTTAATGCGACATCGAAAATCAGCTGATTTCAAAATCGATAGTTCTGAGGTTCAAATCCTAGTAAAAATTTTAAACGTAAAAAAGGTCTAAAGGTAAAAATTTTTATACGGATTTGAATACTAGATCATGGATACCGGTGTTCTTTGGTGGTTGGGTTTTAATTAACCACACTTCT
>JAAAKQ030021098.1:0-63296 GCA_010016005.3 Zanna intricata
GAAACGACTGGCACTGGATAGGGAATCTTGGAGAGCTGCATCAAACCAGTCAAATGACTGAAGACAAAAAAAAAATAATTAATATTAATTACATGACAATTTTTAATAAAACTTTACCAGGTAACCTGATGAGGAATGGTATCGTCTGTATAGATTTTGAAAAACTGCTATGGGTTACTTTTTATACTCCAGGATATTAATATGTGCTATATTTTAAGATTTCTTCGGAGCTACAAACGCTACAAGGGTTTTATTACCACAATTTTTATATTTCATTAAATGAATTCATCAGAGAAGTAATTATGTAGTTATTTATTGGCTATAAATCAATAAATTATTAGTTAAGAACTAATTAAAAAAAAAAAAAAAAAAAAAATAGCTATCTTAATGCAACACAAAATTTAAGAAGTTGTTTATTGAAACCTGAATAACAAATTAATGGGATATTAGTTTTCTATGTATGAAATACGTAAAGGATAGAATTGCAGCAAAAGGAGTTAATATTCAAGAAGGACTTATAAGGCTTTGACCGCAAAACAAAGAATGCATACTTCTCTTTTTAATTTACCGCATTATAAAAAGGTTTCCGTAGTACGTATAATAAGAATGAAATTTTACCAACTGGTGTCTTGTACGAGTATTACCTACGTGGTACAACAGTATTTTTCAAAAAGATTTAATTTTATCTTTTCAACCGTATCGCGCCTTCGCTCGCGCAACATGGTTATTTGGGTTTTCGTCCCGATCAGGGAATGTTTATCAGGAAGAGTGCCCTTCATATCTAGTATGGCCCCCTGTGTTCATTAATCACATGCTTGTGAGAATAATAATGGTAAATAAAAATTAAAGTCTGTTCAATTTATTAAAGATATCAATATATTTTTATTTCTTAAGAGCGTAAGAGTTTGGTCAGTACAAGAGCCGAAACTTTGAGCGATCGAAGAATGTGAGTTTAAAAGCAGTCATCGTACATCTTAAAAATATTAATTATTAATTATTTAAAATATTAATTATAACTTAATGATAATTATAATTATCTGTACGAAGTTCGGGTAAAAATGTATTTTTCCCGGTTTCTTAGCGTTACCCAACAAACACCGCTAGGAGGTAACCGTACTTCATTTCTCATATTTTTTATATTATTTTAATTACTTTTAATTTATATTTTTTTAGTCAAGTAACCGGAAGCAGGTGCAGCCAGTCGTGTAGTACATACGAGTACAATAGCAGTGACTGTGTTGGTTGAGCCGTCGTGCCGTACAATATAAAAATCCAAAAAATCGAAATTTAAGAAACCCGAAATGATCTATAAATATTTATCTGAAGAATATGTCCCCCAATCACCACTCTAGTAAATATGTCGTGCGTGCCGTACAATATAAAAATCGAAATTCAAAAAACCCGAAATGATCTATAAATATTTATTTGAAGAATATGTCCCCGTATGTCCTCCAATCCCCACTCTAGTAAATATGTCGTTTAATATTTTGAGAAAGGGGAATATTTGCAATTATTTTTAAAAAGTTTTATCTTTCTTCACCCCTTTGATGATCGAATTTAGAAAAAAATCCAGATATTTAGTTTCAATATTCAAGTTTAATTTGTTGCCTAAAAAAAAAAAAAAAAAAAAAAAAAAAGTACAACTTTCATTGGTACTCCATTTCAACCTTTAATCTTGAAATTTCAAAAACTTCTTTCTTGTGTGCATTTACACTTTAAGGAGAACATGTTTACAAATTTCCGTCAATTATCTTCAATAATTTTGGCTGGACGTTGATGAATCAATCGGTCAGTACGAATAGCTTTGTAGGTACAGATATATATATATATATATATATATATGTATGTGTGATATTTTAAGGTAAAAGCTTTAGCACTGTTATAGTAACTGCTAGATATATATATATATATATATATATATATATTTACTTCAGGTTAGTTTGAAGTACAGCCAGACTTACCCCTATAACTAATTTTATTACTTCTGAATTATAAATCAAGGGTATTAAACTATTTTACAACTATTAACCTCTTTTTTTTATTTACCTCAGTTTTATAACTATTTAATTTATTCATTAAATTCAGTTTTTTTAAAGTTTTAGAGTATAATAGCATAAACATTTTTTCTTAAGTTTACAGTGTTCAGTGGGGTTAGAAGTTACTCTTTATTTACTAAAAATGAAACTTTAGTTTCATTTTTTCTAAAATAAAATATAACCTTCTCTTTCATCAAAGAATAAATAGTAATTAAAATTCTCTTCTATATTTTTAAAGATGATTAAAGAATTACAACTTTTTATTAATGTAGATTGACAAAGCATGACTCTTGTTTAATAAAATTAAACTGAGTATAATGTTATATTTTCTGTATTTAAAATTAGCGCAAAATACATTTAGGACAAACCAGAGTTATTAATCTATAATTATTACTAAAAGAAAGTAAATTCTTTTTATTTTTTTTTATTCTAAACTAGCTAGCCTTTGTAGCCAGAACCTGAATCCTCAGGGCCTAGTTCTGTCCAATTGAACCCCAGAGCCAACTCAGGGGCTTCTCGGGGCCTAATCTATGGGCGTAGATCTCGCTTCGTTCGCCATTTCCATCTACCCAGAGAGAGAGCTTCACCTATTGAATCACCGCATGGTTCATTATTCTCATGTTGTGATAAATGACAATTAATGTATTCAGGCTTTATAAAAACCTGAAAAAGAAACTAAATTACAAAAGATAAGAATAACAGCATCCACGGTAACTAAAGAACCTTGATACTGAAAAATTTATTACTTATTTTTTGTCATGGTGGAAGAAATAAAATAACAAGTAAAAGGATTCATTTTTTTTTCTTAATGAATATCTTTAATTCACAACTTCACCCTCCTTGAGAATGAAGAAATATTGAATATTTTTAATATTTGAACCATCAAGGAAGCTAGGGTCTCTGTCTGTGGCTTAAAACCTTTCCTGGGATCAAACAGACAAATATATATATATATATATTGGGAGTTCTTATCATAAGAAAAAAAACATGAGAATTTTGTGAATCACCCCCCTAGCGACCCAAATATAACACTAATGGAATGTAACCCTAAAGGATTGCTGGCTTCCGTGGCGCGAGTGGTAGCGTCTCGGCCTTTCATCCAGAGATCCCGAGAATTCTGGTCAGGCATGGCATATTTCACACACGCTACAATCCATTCATCTCATCCTCTTAAGATATTCCTTAACGGTGGTTCCGGAGGTTAAATACACAAAAAACAAACCCTAAAGTATTATTTATTATTCACACGATTTAATAAATAATTGTTCAACTTTCACTGTCATAGGTACATCAAGTACCTATAACAATCCGAATTACATAACCAACGAATCTGTTGTAACAAATTTAGTAGAGAGTGGTTTAGCGGTTCCTGAGATTTTTTCTAAATACAATAATGTTTCCTCTTTATATAATAGGGAAATATGAATAACTTTTATCATTATCTAATAGGTCGGTAACGTTTTTTTATAATAGAAATTCAGTAGGAAACTATTTTAATAACTTTTTTCGATGCATTTGAGTCATATTAGCCGAACATTCAGTAACATATAAAAAAAAAATAATAATAATAATAGAAATGTACAAATATTTGAGTGTTAAATTTTGTATTTTTTGAATTAATTTCGTAAACATTTATTTTTTCCAACACTTTTGTATTGTGAGTTAGTATTTCGCATTGAATTTTGTGTGAAATAATTTTTTTTCACAAATCCAATGTTCGTGGTAAATTTTCAGAATAAAATTATGTAACTATATGCAGCAAGAAAAAAGTAGGTAGATGTTTTCTTCCTATTTTTATCCGGGATAAAATAATTTGTTTCGAATCGGTATTAAATGTATATTGAACGGATAGAAGTATTTGATTTTATTACCCAATCGTCGATACGGATTTAATAGCCAATCAGAACGTAGAAAGGTAATTGGCCTCTACACCTTTTTTTTTTTTTAAACCCTGTACTTTTGCTGATTGTTAGATTATAAGAGACGTAGTATCAGTTAAAGTACTTTTTTAATTTTATTTTTATCAGTATAGTTTTCGATGTACTGAACTTCATATTACTGGAATCCCAAAAATGTTTAAAAAGGAAAGACTGAATTATATAAAGTAAATAATTTTGTATATAGTTAAAACATAAGATTATAAATAGCCGTAGTATTTTTCAAATAGTGAACAAGTCACAACTGCTATCTAGGGATAATATGTCTCAACAATTAAAAATACAAAACGCGTTGTTATCATTATTATCTATAAATATAACCGCTCAAAAAACATCATTTTTAAATAATTCTTTTACATGCGGGCTGTTCATTATGCTTGAGTTAAATATTATTTCATTATTAGTACATTACAGGTTAAATGATATTTATAATTAAAAGAAATATAATTTATTTTTCGTTAAGCTTGAGTTACCTAATAAAATTTTTCTACAACGTAGAATTCAGTTTGCTTTCATAAATTTATCTTTTTTAGGCCTAAAATTTCAACTTGGCATATGACATACTGAATTATTAAAAAAAAATTTTAACTGCAGTGAAACAGATTTTCTGAAATAGACATTAAATTATATTTTTCTTCGTTAAAATCCACCAAAACTGATATCCAAATTCTATCTAAAACAATTTATATATTTTAACCAAAATAAGATTTATTTAGTGGGAATAAAATGTTTTTCTTTATTTATATGTTAATGATTTCTTTAAAATTTTCTCAAATTTTTTCACTATGCAAAACCCTTTTTTGGTTAGCTAATGTTTCACTATATCTAAAGTAACTGATTTCCTTTATAATAAATAATAATTTGGTTAATTAGGTCAAAACGAAGTAAAAAAATACGAATATTTTGGATGTTTTTAAGTAGAAAAAGAAAATGTTTTTAGATGGTACAGTGAAAATGGGGAATCGTAGGCAGTCTATCCCACGCGTTGTGGAAGCATTTTTTTCCGAAGATGTCGGATTCATTCCCCCCGAGACTGCGTTATGCTTAATTGCGAGTCCGGTCTTCTGGTGAAGAAGAGCAGTGAGGGTGGTTTAGTCGGTAGGGAGCAGGTCATTTTACGCCTAACAACACCTTGGCGGAGCCTGTTAGTCTGTTAGCTAGCCTGGGACAGATAGCGTCCTGGATCCTAGCCCGACACACTCCACAGTGATCCCGTCGTGGCATAGGTAATTGGCATTCCTTCAATCTCATCGAAAAAAAAGATGGAAAAGGAAAGCCTACTTAAAAAAAATTGTGAAAAATCAATATATCTTTTATAAATAAGAAAAATTATCGTAGATATTTTTTGATCCAACTCTTGATCAAAATATAGAATTATATAGACGTTTTTGAAAGAGTACACAGTTTTAAATCCATATGAACAATTAGTAATAATAATATGAATGAAAAATGTAAAAGACATTATCAATTTCAGTAAGAGAAAATATACTTTGTGTTGAATAAACATAAATTATATTCAGATATATGAAATTTATTTATATTAAAGAAATTAAAACTCATCATTATAATATGGCAAGCAAACTTGAGTATACACTCACGAAAAGTTTGATAACCATGTAAATGAACTGTTGAGGAAAATTTTGGTTCAATACAGTAAAGTATAAACTGTAAGATTAAAACCTGTAGAACTAAGCTGTACTAACTAGAACTAAACTGTAAAACTTAAAACTCTAGAACTGTATCCTTAAAAATAGAAATATATGTGTGTGTGTGTGTGTGTGTGTGTGTGTGTGTGTGCGCGCGCATGTGTGATTAGGTAACTAAATTATATCCAATTGAACATTTAACACCAAGAACGGACGTGAAGTATATTCTTTATTTTTAAAAGAACAACAGACATTTCGAAATACATTTACACTTACCGTTCATGCCGAAAATGAATTTTATGAAAAGATAGCAAATCACAGCGGGATTTAAACTCTTAAACTTCTGGATAAAAGGTAAAGACATTATGACTTTGCCACGGATGTCGGTATTCTTTTACTACGACTGCGAATACAAGAGTTTGACGATTTTAATTAAGTGGTTTTCGAACCTTTGAAAATTTTATAAAAGAATTACAAATAGTATTTTTTTATTAGAATTTATTTCAGATTTCTCTTTAATGTACATTCATTATACTAAAATAAAATATATATTTCATCTCATACCCCTCATTCAATAAACATGTAGACACGATGAATGAGGGGGTAATGATTATTTTACAAGTATTTGAGTCATGAAATCAGAATGATTAAAAGTAATTCGGATAAAGTTAAACATTATTTTGAAAGATTTTAGTAGTATTAGCAGTGATAGTAAACTAATTTAGAGTGCCCGCCAATTAAACGCATATTATTTTGAACTAAAATATTTTCGTGTTTGATGATATTATCCGTTATTAGTCATTTGGTGGTTAATTACTGTGATCAAGTTGTTTAAAAATGAATATAATTGTAGTTGGAATGTAGGTTGTTAAATATTGAATTTAATTTTAAAAAGAAGTGTTTATCTTTTCATGAAAAAAAAAAAAATATATAAATATGTATATTTTTTTTCTTGAGTAAGAAGTAAATTCTTTTTCTTAAGAAGATAGACTAGCTTCCAATTCATATAAAAAATGGTAGCTTCAAGCTGTTAAGAGCTTAATTGAAACATTGTTTGATAAAATCCATAAACTATTTTCCATCTTTTTTAGATATTTTTTTGAATACAAATAGTATAGATCGATGGGAATTGAATAAAAATGATTTGAAAATAAGACTTAAATAAGAACTTTTAATAGAAGAAAATTCATATTTTTTTTAACAAAGTCATGAAGAGAATAAAAAAAAAAACAAATTCATGGAGAAGCAATTGAAATTAAAAAAAAATTACGAATTTTTGATCCGAAACCAGGAATTAGCAAAATTTCCTTAGCTTATTCTTGTTTTTTATTAAGTCAAAGAACTTTGATTTGTAATTTGTAAATGACAGTGAGATGAGACATACTACTTGTCTATTAAGTGTTATGTATATGTTAAAAGTATCTTAGTATCACTTAAGGAACTGGCTAATATCAGTTTCTTTACTTGACGTTAGACCTTTATTCTCTGCCATTTATTTAATCAAGAGAAATTTCAAAACCCACCCGGTAAGCTAAAATTTGGTGGATATTACCAAAATACGACTTTTAGATGTAATCAAAAAATAAATTTGCAAAAAAAATTCATTTTTTTTCTGATACAAAAACAATAAAGAGAAAACTTTTAGTATCACAAACATTTAAAGGAAACTGGAAAATAGCGGCTTAAAAGAATTCTGAATTTTATTTATTTTTTTGATATTTTACTTTTTGCATATTTTATAGCGAAGTTTTCATCTTTTATTATTTTCATAAAGGAGAACCTTAATAGTAGTTACAGATCTAGAAAAAAAAAAATTTATAGAAAAGATTAATAAAATGTTTACAAATTTTGTTCTTTTTTTTAAGCTAGTAAACTTGTTTTAAACTGCACTATTCGTTTGATATTAGATTCTTATTGCACGTTTTCTTTGTGGTAGTTGTTTTAAATCTATGAAGATTTAATTCACTGTTACGTCTCTGGTTTTCAAGAGTAGAACAATAAAAAACACAGTTTTACAAAAAAGAGTAACTCTTAAGTAAAACCTAAACTTTCTTTGTGGAAGTAAAATTACGAGTACAATTCTTGTCAAATAAATTTTTATGCAAAAAAATCCATTTTTGTGTGTTTGTGTGGCCGCGCGCAAGTGGGATTATGTATGTTTGAAAGTGGGTATTGGGTATGTTACTATTTTTATCTATGTCATTAGTATAATACCGTAAATTTAAAATTATGTTAGCTTAAAAAAATATTGTAAGTGAAGTATAAGAGGAAAAACAAAAACATTGGACCAAGAAAAATGGGGTATGAAATCCATTGATTTTACTAGGTCAGAGCTATAATAAAAATAAATAATAAATTTTGTTTTTATAATATTTATTATTATTATTATCTTTTCTTTTTATTTACTTATTTGTTAAAGGAAGTTAATGACTAGAGTAACTGGGAAAAAAATTTAACCTAAATTGAAGTAAAAACTAGTAATGGTATAAGAATATAAATCAAACTGTTGTGTTATTTGCTTTGCAAGTAAATTGTTGTATAAAATATCAATATAGTCTTAATGTAATTGAATGAAATAAAATATTTATTTACTCAGCACGCTATTTCAGTAAACGAAGAAACCGTGATTTCAAATATTTCATAACTGAGACTTGTAAAATTTATGCATTTAATATTGTTCGGAAATACCTAAATTAATTATTTATTGATCTCTTATTATTAAGTAAGGCTTTACGAGTTGAAAATGAAAATCTATCTAGATTCAAAAATATTTCCTCTGTAAATTATGCTTTTTACGCCCTACACAGATATGATTAGGCAAATGAAAACTATTTTTATAAAAAATTAATTTATAAGATAACAAAAAATTAAACTGATAGATCAACTGAGAATATTACACTTCGTCGTTCTGTTAGTATACTAAGATATACTACTCAAATGAACCGTTTTTAAAAAGAAAATTTATCAAGAATTTTATTTTTAATTCAAAATCCCCCGAAATAATTGTTCTGCGTTACGATTTGCAGTATTACACATAATTTTTTTAACAATTATTCTATTAAAAAGAAAATGAAAAATGTTTTTATCACTAAAATAATATTCAGTTACAAAAAAAAAATTATAAAAAATATTATGAGAATCATTACTTTTTCTGGTTCGTAATACTATTACATAAAACAATTACTTAATTGTGGTTCCGGAGGTTAAACAAAACAAAAAAAAAAAAAAAATAAATACTATTACATAAAAAAAATATTTTTGCTATTCGTCCTTATCTTTTTCCTTTAAAAATAATATTGTACAAGGTTTTTTCTTTTTTAAAATAACAGATAATACTTTTTGAATTAGACGATAAACTTTATCCGTTAAATAAAACTTCATTTCTTTAGAATACCTGGAAACTAATGGTTATAAAATCTAGGAAAATGGGATTATGAAATAATAATAAAATGCTACTGTATCATAACATGTTATCAAAAAAAACCAGTGATAGATCTCTTCAGTTAAACAGACAGTACTGGCTGTTTTGTACCGTTTGATGGAAATAACATTTATTTAATGTTCATGTCACGTAGATGAAGTTGGATTGGAACGGATATGTGCATGATTACGGATGTGACACCTTCTCACACTTACACCACATATCTACTTGAGCGACGTGAAACAAGACTACATATAAATTTATATAAAATGTTAAGGAAATTTTTAGGGCCATTTTTTCTCGGGTATAATTGAAATTGAATATTGCGTGTAGTATTTTGTGATGAAGACACGTAAAAGTGTACTATTCACACACGCAATATGGGACAAATCTGTGTCCCGAAGCCCGTGCCTACCCCTTATTAGCTACAGTAATAATAGATTTTAAGGTGCTTTATACTGACTTAACTTTTTATAGAAAAAGGTCACCATAGTTATTTTCCCTCAGTATTAGAAATAATTTGTTTACGAAATCAATTTTATTTTGACAATAAACATGATCTTAGTATATTTGAATAATTTTATTTCCAGAGCCTATCTTGGTTTTTTAACTTTAAGCATGATTTTAGCGTATTAAATAATTTTATTTCAAGTAATTGTATGTCAAGTATTGTTGAATTAATAATTGTTTAAATATTTTATTTTAATAAATACAAATTTTTTAGCAGTTGTGTAATTGTCCACTTTGTTAGTTAATTGGGAGGTCGTATCTTAATTGAAATGCAGCAAAAAACGTGTATATGTAATTTAATAGACATACAAGGATGTCATGTAATGTTCACATCAGATCTTTTTAATAACCGATACATTCTTTAGATTGCACAATGGTGAAGACAACTCTTTGTCTTCACCATTGTGCACATGGCACAACCCTTTCTATTCCTTGTTAATTTAATTTTGTGTAAATCGTGACTACTACTATTTCTAACCGACTTACTGCAAATAAAATCACATCTTAATCTATATACGGTTGAATTTCTGTGAGGAGTTGGTGAGCGCTTTATCCTCCTCACTCTCACTCACTCTTATACACGGCTTATGCGTATACGCGTGAAATAAATATGTAAAAAAATATTTGTTTAATAATATGTGTATTTTATTGTTAGATCATATTTCTTATTGTTAAAAAAAATATATAAAATTAAAAATAAATATAAAATTTATGTTTATATTTAAAATAACCTTCATTATTTAGAAAAAAAGATATTGCATGAATAAAATACTTTCACAAAAACAAAAAAATGATTGAAAACCTTCAGCTAAAAATAGGAAAAGGATAACAGATATACAAAGTTAAATAACTATTATCAAGAGTGAGAATGAGGCTGTTTGTAATTATGCTATAATGTACCTAAATTTTTTCCCTAAAGATTTATTATGTTTTGATTTCAAGTTATATTTTGTTGCACTATAAGAGGCTAATACTATAGTATATTGAGAACATTAACCAAATAAAAAATAAAAATGCATATAAATAAAATATATGACCTTATAATTTTCCGTTTAAAGATCTTCTAAAGAAACTAATTATAATAACCGTCAAAAAGATCTTTTGCACAAAATAAGAAAACATTGAATTCTATCCACATGACAACAACGTTCTACAAAAATATATATTTTTAATAAGAATCTTCTATTAAATATAATAAATAGATTATTAATCTATTACTTTAGATAGGTCTGTTAGTCTGTTAGTTAGTTCAGTCTGTTCAAAATAATTCATTCTATTATTAATTATTAGCATAATTTAAAAGAATAGTAATGTCGAGAATAAAATCTAATTTAAAATAATTTCTGATTTTTTTTTTGACCTCCGGAACCACAGTTAAGTATATCTTCGGAGGATGTGATGAATGAATTGTAGCGTGTGTGAAAAATGCCATGCCTGACCGGAATATCGAAACCGGGACCTCCGGATGAAAGGCCGAGACGCTACCCCACTCGCGTCACGAAGGCCGGCGTGAGTCGACCTCTGTGGCGCGAGTGTCTTTCTATTTAGGAATTCTACCAAGCTGCCTAAACAAAAGTTAATTATGTGTTACAATAAACTCAACGTAATTTGGAAATTTTGTGATTCAGCACGAGTGATATAGTTCATCTTAATTAGTGATACAATACATCTTTAATTTAACTTTTTTTTTACACATCATCTAAGCATAAAGAATGTGTGAAAATAAGTTATGGAAATTCTTGTAGCATATGAAAAACGTCACGTCTTACTCGGATTTGAAAATAAAAAACTTTCTACAACTATTTAATTATTTAAAGTAGAAAAATACATTTTATGGTTTATTTTTTTAATTATATACTATAAATATGATGAGTCAAGAAAATTAAATCTTTTCCTTATAGACTTGTTTTTTCTTTATAGAGATACTTAATCTTAAAGTTACAACGAAGAGAAGCCGTAGTTATCTGTACTGTAAGTTAAGCTTAGTTGTTAAGTTAAATTAAATTTATCCGGATTATTAAGATTTGCAATTTATAAAATAGATTTTCATTAAATAAATTGCGTTTTTCATGTTTCAATCGTAAAATTTAATTAACATGCAGTATTTTAATTTTAACTTACGAAATGGTAATGTAAGAAACACAATTATTATTAAAAAAAAAAAAAAAAAATAGATTTTGTTGAAAATAAGTTTTACGATAACAATAATAAAAAGATTTTTTATAATAATAAATATTTAATTCTCTCGAGAAAAAGTAAAATCAGAATAAGTTTGTTCATAGAAATTTAAAAGATCTAAAAAAATTATTAAATATTTCCTAAGAAATAATTTTCGGGTGATAATATTTTGGAAAACTAATGGATGAATTATAATGAAATGAAATATAATTGATGGACCGAAAAAAGGAAAGAAAGGTTAGGGAAAAAATGAAATAATTTTTGAAAAGAAAGAAGTCAGGGTTATGATGTTTGAACGGTAATAGTATTTAATTTAAATATTAGTTTATACTTAAAGTTTAAATAGTAATAGTAATTTAATATAATTAGCAGATCGATTCACAAAAGGAAAAAAATAATAATTTAATTATATTATCAAGCAGAATAGTATATTTCTTACACGATTTTACAGTTACAAGCAATTTTAACTAAAATCTTGAATATAATATATAAATTCTGAATTTATCACAAAGTGTATTAACCGTCATTATTGTTTATTTATTTTTTTAATTGCATATGTTTACATTCAGAAACAATTTTTGCGAAATTTTTATCGTTAGAGAAAGTTTGCATGTGATTTAAAAAATCAAAAAAAAAAATCAATTTTTTCTTAGTTATATATTTGATTTAATGTTAAAAATGTTACTAAATCAATTTCACCTTAATCTGATTTTGAATGTTTACTAAAAAAGACCGTTTAAACAAGAACTATTATAATTAGGTTGGCCAATTATAATTTATACACAATAATATTTGTTCCAACTGATGCAACAGTAAACCTTGTAGTTGTTCTCAAAGGGTATAATGTGAATTCTAGTGAAGCTCAAATATCAATACAGTGGTGATATAAGTTATTAACTAATTAAAAGTATATAAGTTTTAATATTTAGATGTGTTTTAATATAATTTCAGTTTAATTTTTAATTAAAGTTTTGTAGATAGTCGTAGCCTCTAACAGATCTTAAGCTACGTCATTAATTAACAATTTTTCGTTATAATTTGCTAACAATGAAAGAGTCTTTGTTCTACGTTTGAACATCATTCATCTCTGTGGTATATTGATTTTTTTTTAAACCCTGTCATGGAACCGCCATCATGATTTTTTTAAATTAATTTCATGCTTATATAACTTGCTTCAGATAAAAAGTGATTATTTAAAACACAACTTCATTATTATTCAATAAATTTTTGTGGCGTAGTGGTAGAGTGGAGGAGTTCTTTATTCGATTCCTGATCGGACATGGAATTTTTCATACGCTATAAAATTCCATTTCCCACGTTACAACTTCTCAAAGATTCTCTGGTGTATTAATTAATGAAGCAAACAAAAAACAAACACAAATGTGTGTGTGTGTGTGTGTGTGTGTGTGTGTGTGTCCTACATAATTTTATAGATTTTAATTTTATAAAAATCTGTTATGACGGGTTTTAAATAAAGGTTTCAGTATCTTAATTAGACATAATACTTATAAAAATATATCATATACAATGAATCCTATAAAAATATACTCAATACTCTGAATTAATTTTTTTTAAATATGTAAATATTTTCTACTTGTTGAATTATTATTATTTTATTAATTATGTTTTGTAATTATTAAAATAAAAGCTTAAAAATTGTTTAATCATAGTGAAAATACTACTATTATTTTTCAAGTGAGAAATAGAAATGTTTCATGTTTAAAAATTAAATAATTAATTTCCATCAGCAAATAAAATATTTTCCAATAAAAAGTGAAAATAATTTTCTAAATTCTACGTAATTAAAAATGTACAATCAATAAAAAGTTAACTAAGATTTCTGTTTTGGGGTGGGTGAATTATGATGAAATTCAACTGTAATGCAATTGTTAAAAGTAAATAAACTAGAAAAACTGTATCTATCTTTCTAAATATAAATCGACTTTTCCACCTCAATATTGCCACCAAAGTATTTTTTATTTTAGCCACATATACATAAAAACATTTGGTTAAATACCTGCAATAACTAAAACGTTAGCTTTATTTTTATATTTGATGTAGAGGGTGAATTTGGTGGCAATTATGTTTTTTTGAATGGTAAGAAGGCTGTATGCATATACTGAGTTTAATATAAAGTGGAACGTTAACAGAATTTTTAGAAAATTAACCTCAAAGAATCTATGTATCCCACCACCAGTAGGTATTGATCCCATTCTGACCCCGTTGGGGAAGCCATGTGGCAGTCTCGGTTGCTCTGCAAACCCCTCCGTACCTAGCCTCATGGGCTTTATCGGAGGTCATCTTCAGAACTCTAGCAAAAAGCATCTCTCAGTTCTTTAGGATGCCACAGATACGAATACCACATGTTACATTCCCATCCTTGTACTACTAGGAAATGAACTCTTTAAAAGAAAATACATCCATGACGAGTTTTTTACAAGGCTGAGTTGCATGAATGAACTGAAATTAAAAACCACAGGTTGGACATTGAGTTCAACACGCAACCATAACAAAACACGAAACAAGAAATAAAAATAAAACTAAATGAACAAAACACTGCAAAATCATCAAAACCCAAGATCATCTAACACAAGAACAAAAAACCAAAACATAGGAAAGACGAGGCGGAACCCTAAATCCCCTCGGCAATCGTTTTCTTACCAGATACACATGAAATTTTTAACGATTATCCATTTAGTCTGTTTTTATAGTTCATAGGGAATCTAATATCGACCAGATAATGTTGAGCTGATAAATAGTCTCTGTGCGTATAATTTCGTATTTTGTGCATTTAAATTACATATTATGCGTCATTTAGTTGGACAAACACCTGAATCCACCAGGCTAAGTCGCTGGAGTCTCGAAAGGCGTCATGACCAGAAAGAAATTGCATCACATACTTGTTAGGGTAAACCCAAGGGGCGCCGTGCAAACCAACAACGTCTGGGAAAAGATCATTTGTATAACGCACACCTATCACATTCCATCTGGCTTGCCATAAAGCATTGCCATGCCTTTTTATCCCTCGAATTTTTTCTGAAGTCAATTATATATCGACCCAAACAAATTTCACCCTATTCACGATTCTTTTTGCCAAATAAAATAAAAATCGGTTTATTCGTTGGAAAATTGTTAAGCTTTAAACATGCCAACACGTACATACGTAGATTTACGTAGTTACTTAAGAACATTACCCCCTCCCCACTTTTTTCTAAAATCCCTAGGCCATTAAATATCGATAAATGAAAAAAAACAATATCCATTTATTTTACTGATTATACAATTCATGTTACGTAATCATACACATACACAGATTGTATGTTACGTAATCATATGTAATAAACACGGAATACATACTTATTCTACACAACATACTAATATAGGAAAAAATTCAATTGTACGAATATGTATGTATGTATGTAATAATAGTAATATGTAATATTACTCGTATTTTTGTAATTAATAGTTGAAATCTATTAGAATTTTTTTTTTTTATTTTTAAATGACTTTATATTACAAGTTAACAATTTTTGAAGATAGGAAACATTCATGTCACACTATAATGTAATTAATTAATTTTTCATATTTTCGGTAAAATCTTCTTAAATATACTTTTATAAAAATAAAAGATTTATTTCCTTTTTAAACTGATAAAATAATAATGTAATAATTTTAAAGCAATCGCAATTTGTTATTTATACACAAATAAGAATGATGTTCTTATTACAGGTGCATCACATCTGTGTGCGTGCGTGTGTCAGCGCGCGTCTCTCTCTCTCTCTCTCCCCCAGTGTGTGTGTGTGATTATACTTAAATAAAACAACAATTACTGGATAGAATATTTTACCCAAGGTAAATGCGAGGGTTGTCAATTGATTGTCAATTAATTGTACATTATATGTTAACTACAACGGTATAGCCCATCCAATTGTCAGTTTTATAAGAAATAAATTAAATTACTTTTTAATGTATTTATTATATTTCTTTAAGGCTTTATATAACATTTTTATTGAGCTCTAGATCTTTAAATATATCTCGTGCTCTTTTTATACCTCACGTGAACACAAACACACACACACACACACACACGAGCGCGCGCGCGGGCGCATAATATAATTATTTTTACTATTTTTTATACTATAACAGTCATGATATTAATACTTCTCTATAATTAAAATTAATATTAAAACTTCTCTATTATTTGTTTAAAGAGTGATCGTTAAGTCGCACAACCAAAATTTTTTTGCTATGCAGGAATGACGGTTAAATTTTTAAAACTTATTTTTATTTAGGGTAATTTTTTGTGTAGCAGATTAATGTATGGTAGCGCTGCTAGATCACGCCTCCGGTCAACAGTGCAGTTTTTCACGCATGAGTGTACACCTTCGGGCATGGGACCAAGTAGTTTTTTCAGTCAGAGCAGCAATGTCTTTAACGCAAGAACAACGCGTCTTCAGTGTTGTGAGTTACTGCCAATCGGGAACATACGCGAAGTAAGTGTTTTAACTGACAACAGGCTGTAGACCATAAAACGAATACAGTATTGTTGGTGGCTTAGAAGTTTCATTCGAAATAACATATCTGTCCTAGACAAGGTTTTTTTCAGAGATGAAGCTTGGTTAAAAATTAGCGAATATGTTAACAGTCATAATTACGGAATATGGTCTTCAGAGAACCCACAGTGTTTCATGAATAATTGTCGGCTTATCTATTTTTCGGAGACCTTAACAGTTGAAATGTATCAATAAACAATCATGCAGTTTATAGCTTTGCTACATGTTGATGATCGCGATTGTTGGCTACTACAAGACAAAGCAGCTGCACACACGAGCAATATTAGTTTGCAATTTCGTCGCGATTCCTTCTATAACCGAATAATTTCTCGTGGTCTATGGCCTTCACCGGTTCCTGTCGTTCCGATTTTTTTATTTTTGTGGGTTTTTAAAATATGTACTCAAACAGCCCGCATACACTTGACAAAGCTAAACAAAATATTGAGGACAATATCAGTGCTGTTACACTGAAAAAGGTCGAAAATGTAAGAAAATGCGATGATTCATGAATTGAAAATCACGGTGGATATTTCCAGCACTTATTATAAACTTATAAGTAATACTTTTATAAATGTTAATATTATTTTGTAAATTAATAAAGAAAAAACCAATAAAATGCTTTCTAAAAAAAAACAAATTTTTGTCATTCGGATTGCGCAACTTTATAGATCAACCGTTATATAGACATATGGTTCCTGTTTCTGCGTTCATAATAATACTGATCGGCATTAATAGCATAACATGTGTAACCAAAGTGATGGGAAGCATTTAATATTGGATTTCATTAGTAAAAGAACTATTGGTTGGGTTCATCGCCTTTATCCCAGGTACCATATACCATCTGCTGTATTAGTTAGTAATTCATGTTTTCAAATATACATATATATTTTTTTTTAATAAAAACGTATGAATAAAAATTATAAAACACATGGATATATGTGTGTTCAATACAGTTTATATCTTTACACATATTTATATAACATGTTTCATTTTAAACGCCGTAGACGGTTTTCTAGTAAACTACGCACAGTTAAAAAAAAAATAACCCAAAAAAGTTACTCAGATTGGAGAAGTACTCGTACTTCTCGTTGTGACCTTGTATTCGATCATGAACTTGACCTTGACATTATATCAAGGTTTAGCGATTTTTTTAAATTTTTTATTAAATGACCTATTTTTGATCTCAGCAGTGAAAAGAGCAACAAATTTTAAATTGGAGTATGTGGTCGTCATACATATGACTTGGAATTTTTTGAAAGACATACGGCTAACCATCAGAGATATTGTTATACCATTGCTGGATTCTTGTCGCAGATACTAACAGTCACTGGCTTCTAAGATATGAGAAATGGACTACTGCTATCTGGTACTATCATGAATTGGCAAGCTATGTTATTCGGATATCGTATGTGATTAACTCCTAAAACATGAACTGCAGGAAGCTGCAAAAATGAAACATAAATTCATGATCTTGATTAAAATCAAGTTGATTGAAGTCTTGATTAAATTCAAGTATTTCAACTTTTATTAGGGTAATTTGTTGTGTGGCAGATTAATGTATGGTAGCAGTGTTGGATCACGCCTCCGTCAACATTATAGTTTTGCACGCGTGAGTGTACGCCTCCTTCAATTAACCACACTTCTCAGGAGTGGTCGACCTGAGATTGTACAAGACTACACTTCATTCACATTAATACCTATCATTCTTATTCATCCTCTGAAGTAATACCTTACGGTAGTTCCAGAGGCTAAACGGAAAAATAGAGAGAGTGCGCCTCCGGGCATGGGACCAAGTAGTATTTTTAGTCTGAGCAGCAATGTCTTTAACGGAGAAACAACGCGTCTTTAGTGTTGTGAGTTACTGCGAATCGGGATCGTACGTGAAGTTTCAAGAAAAGCTTTTAAATACTTTTCGAGATGCTAATGTGCCAAACAAATCAACTATATGTAATGTATTTAAAAAATGTTTAATTCTAGATACAGGTATTGTACATGACTGTAAGCATACGGGCTTCCAGTCTTGATTAAATTCAAGTATTTCAACGTGATATTTTTCTCTTTTTCTATCGGTGCTATTGAAAAGATGATCTCATTTGAAAAATTTGAATTTTTGGACGACTGCCAAAGAAGACCTCAAAGTCATGGTTAAGGTCACAGTCGGATATCCAATAATAGTTATCAAATAACTTTTTTAAAGTTATTTTTATGCTCTTTTCCACAGTTTTTCGAGATAAATATCCTGGAATTTAAATATTCCAGTAATATTGTATGACCTTCAGAAATGTGTAACTAGTATAACACTATCTCCGAATAATATTATCAACCATATTACAGTATATCTTATGGTTAGCCGTATGATATTAAAAAATTAGTCCAAAGTCATAAGTCTGACCATTTATTCCAATGTAAATGTTTCTGTTCTTTTCATTTGTAGGGTCAAAAATAGGTCATTTTTTCTAAAAATATCGTGTAAACATTGAAATAAGGTCAAGGTAAAAGTAAAATTCGAAGTCATTGTGATATGTCCCCCTCCGATCAGAGTAACTTTTGTTTATGTTATTTTTTTTTTGTGTTGTGCGTCGTTTACGAGAAAATCGTCTGGGGCGAGTGATAACACTGTATATGCGTGTGTATGTGTGTGTGTGTAAAGCATGTTTATACACATATATAAGCGTCAGTCGTTTTTAATTATCACATAATTTATAAAAAATAAAACTTGTTTTAAGACGTTAGGTTCAATTAATAAAAACTTTGGCTTTAAGGATGGATTATGTAATGCACTGTGTTTGCGAACAACAAAACTTATTCGTAGTCTGATAATGCCTGATTTAAAATAAAAACAGTAAAATAAAACTAAAACTGTTAGATTGCTAAGAAAATAAATTAAGTAACTTAATAAAACTTCTAGTTACTAGTTTTGATTGGGAATATGTTATCCCATAATGTTATGTAAAATATCTGAGAAATTTTCACCCTGAATATGCTCAATTTCGAGATAGAAATCAAAAAAATAATTCAAGTCATTATATATTGAAAAAAAAACAACAAAAAACTAAGCGATGCTAGTATCAAAATTTTAGGGAGTTAAACTCTTAGCGAATTTAGTCATAATTTTTGGTAAAGGGAAAAAAACAAGAGATCCTTGGGGAGAAATGGAGTAACGTCTTGTTGCAATTTTACTTTCCCATCTATATCTATAGCTCTAGAAGGGAAAGTATTGTAATCAGTCCAATTTGGACGTATGCGGTTTTCACCGGATCTTGACGTTTTGACACCTAAGAAACCCCCCTCCAAAAAAAAAACAGGATGGGAATTTTCCGGATTTTAATATTCGTATGTAAGTGTGTTCAATCTCTAAATCAGAGACTACTCTGATCTACTCTGAGACTAATTTCTAAATCTACAGAACTACTGTACTGATTTTTATATAATATTTGTCAGATTACGTCTATATGAGCCACTGATGCCTTTAATTATTCAACGTACAAGGTGAAGGAATGAGGCTGTAGAGCAAGGTATCACGAGATGACGTTTAATTAAATTGATTGAAGAATACACATTTTTAATTAAAAAAACTACAATATTTGAAAAAAATTTGCAAAATCGCACCCCCACCCCAAAAAATAAGGTTGTATTCATCTGCTGTGTTGTGACGTCCCACGTGAGCGGTAGAATTAAATAAATTAATAATATTTAAAGTGAAAAAAGTAACTTGATCTAGCTGGGTCTCGAATTCGATCGCTCGGTTAACTCGGTACCTAGTGCGTTAGGCCTCGCGACTACACCTTTCTACTGACCAAACAAGTGAAATTTGTTATGTGTAAGATGTTAAATTACATTAGTTTAGTTAGCGCCAACCGTCGCTGTTAGTACCGCCAAATCCGCGCAAATTAAATACGGTATGCGCACGTGCTTTAGTTCATCATTGATTTAAATAAACGAAATACATTTAAATAAAATCATAAATATTTTAAATTAAGTTGTGTGTGCAAGCCTAGCATCAGAAACAACTGTGTTGTCAGATTCTTTATATCTATGGGTTAGAATTAGTTATTGATCAGAAAATGTAAAAAGAAATTTCATATTACCAAATGTAAATATCATTTGAGCTTTTGCATTATTTTTGTGATCAGAGCTATTTTATTGGTTAAATGTAATTCCTGGTCATTGAATTATGTTTTTATCTTAATTTTTATTTTTGTGCTTTCTTAAATTTGATAGAAATATTTTATCGATATTTTATTATTTATGTTTATAGATCATAAAACGTTCCCTACGTTAATAGTCAAATTTTCTTTCTACATTTAATATCTTTTCGAATTTTCTGCGTGATTTTTAAAAAAAATTTAACAGAATAAATTTATCTAATTTATTCTGCTCCTGTTGGGAATTAAATGAAAATAGGTCAAACCTTTGTTAAGATATAAAACTCTTCAGCATTACCTCATATGCTAATTTTTTTTATCGAAACGTGTTTCGAAATGTTTCACATTTTTGTAAAGAGATCAATCTTGACGGTTTACAATTTGAACCAAGTAAAAAATTTTTCTGTAAATATTATAGCAGTTCGGAAAGTTAATAAGAAAAAAAAACATGCTTCAGGAAATGGATTAAGGAATATATTATGAGGTTCAGTTATAGTACTTCACCAGTATATGCAGTACAGTTTAGCTATAACAGTGAAATTATGGCAAAATCGATTTTCTATTTCATTGAATCTAATTCACTGAATTGTTGTATTATTAATGTTATTATTATTATTATTATTATTATTATTATTACTATTGTACCGTTTTAGTCATGTTTTGTTTCAATCGAATATTTTATTTCTTTATTTCATATTTAGTACAGATTATCGTTATATATATATATATACATATATATATATATATTTCTAATTTTACAAATAGTCAACCTGCAGAATAGAATTATAAAAAGTTATAAACAAGTGAATTCTTTTCTGTGTTGTTATAATTTCAAATTAATTTCCGTTACAATCTAAATGGTAATGAGTTTTTATTTGAAATCTAATTCAAGGTTATTAATTAAAAATTATTTCAAATTTTTCATGAATACAAACATTTGTACGGAGAATGAACAGACACATATAATTACATATAAATTAATTACATATTAATTATAATTACATAAAATTATATTTTCCATTGTTGTGATCGTGTAATACTTTTCTTCAAAAAAGTTATTTCATTAAATTAATTAAACAATAATCGTATTAAGTTATGTTTAAATTCACAGAAGCATTTATAATTTATCATTAAATAAATGAAATCAATAGTATAACCAGGCTTTCAAAAAGTATGATTAGGTATTAAAATCCTAATCACTAGGAATTTATATTACTCTGTTAAGATTCCAATTAAAGGACTTGATTTTAATATACTAGAATAAACACTGATAAACTTTCCATTATGATTTAACGAAAATTGAATGAAATAGTAAATATAAAGTTTTGATATTTTGTTATTATTCCAGTTATTAAAAAATGGATTTAAATAAATTAAAAAATGGGTTTCCAGACTAGGATATATAAGTTCCTGTGAAAAGATTTTATAAATTATCTTTTTTTTTTTAACTTTTAAAGTTTTCTTCTCATTTTAAATGAATTATAGAGGAAACCTAATTATCATTTGATATTTAAAATAATAAGTCAGGTTCAACATGTATTTCATTACAGGTAATCTAAAGCGATTTATAACCATATTTAACGTTGTATGATTAGAGAAAATGTTCTTTTTTATACAATCGTAAGAGAAGAAGTTTTTTTACTAGCTGTAAGAAAATAGTATAAAAATTTGTCTGTATGTGTATGCGTATGTGTTTATATATATTCAAATTAACATTTCTTTGCATTATAGTGCTTTCGAGCAGAAATCCATCCTCAGTAATATATTCTGGTTTATCTTCATTTCCATTTATTACATATAACTATCATTCAATATCTTTACCTTTAATTATCTTTACAACTTTGTTTATTGAGTAAACTATAAAAATTTAAAACATTTACAGAACATATATTTGTTCAGACAAAAAAAAAATCTTGAAAAAACCTAAAACATGGGCTAAAATTGAAATTAAAGTTAAAATTCTTTTTACTAAAATTATTTAAAATTTCTTTCCAGAATGCTTTACATAATGTTAGTACAATACTAAGATCTCTTTTGACTGAAAAAATATATTTTCTTTAAAAGTTTTAAGTTTTTTTTTTTTATAATTTGTTCAATAACCAAAATTATAAAAAAATAATTAAGTGTAAAGATGTTAAATGGTAGTTAAATGTGCGAATGAAAATAAAGATAAATTTGAATACGTTACTGAGGATGGGCGTAAGTCCGAAAGCGCTATAATGGAAAAGTAAATATGTTTCTTTAATTCTGTACTTGACGGATTGGCTGAAATTCTGCACACACACACACACACACACACACACACACACACACACACACACACACACACACACACACACACACACACAGATATATATATACATACATATATATAAATTTTGTATGTATTTGATATGTTTAGATAGATTGTCTATGACAGCTTGTGACTGCTGATTAATATATGTTCTACACAAACAGTACTGATAACGTCTCTATTGACACGTACATCTTAGAATGCTGAGAAGAATTTTATTGGGCGTCTTGTAATTTTTACGGTTATTATCATTACATACTACAAAATTACAACAGATATTAAACTCTCCAGCGTTTAGAAATTTTAAACACATATGCGTAGAAGTTCACATGGACTATTTAAAATAGTCTCGATACAGTTTGTAGTATTGGAGGGGATAATTTTGACAGATCATTCTATGTAACAAGGAACGAGTTACCGGACCAAGCAGTCTATCCGCAACTTCTAAACTTTGACGAATATTTTAGAAAAATTAATAAATAAAGACAATTACAGATATTTTAAATATTTAAAGTAAGAATTTTAATAATAATTCCCGTAGCTAATCGTTTTTAGATATTTTGTTGCATACAAATTTACTGTAAAAATAGAATTTACTTACTTTATTGATTATAACTCGGTAATTAAGTAAATTAATTAATTCTAATACTTACAACAAAACACACATAGTTGAATTCCATTTTTTCTAAAAGTGTTGTTTAAAAGTATAATATTGTGATCGTTGTAGAATCTTATTATCTCAATTATTATTGCGTGAGCTTCAAGTTAATCTTCTTCGTTTGATCTATCAGTATGAGCTCTCTACCCAAAATTCCTAAATTCTATTTTATTTATCTCAGTAAAACTTATACTCGCATTATTCATGTTAATTTGTATAGTGAATATTCTAAATCATTATATAAACAAATATACTCACACAGACGCAGACATAATTTAATACACTCAATACATTACATGCTGCATAAATTCATATTAAAAAATATGAATTTTTTTTTTTTTCAAAAATTAGGATAATTCATTTTTATTTCTTCACAAATTTTAATAGTAAAAAAAGAAATGTGGTAACAATTTTATTTTAATTATCCGGTATTGTAATAAAGCTTAAAAATTTCAGCTCTCTCACAAAGTAAAAATTTAAAAATTATGTTTAACTTTTAAACCTCAACTATGAGGAGAAACAAAAACAACCATTTTTAATATTCTAATTTGATTAATGTAAGTTTTTATAAAAATTCAAACGTCAGATGACAATATTATAGATTATTATAAGTTAACATACCTATTAAAGAAAATTTCATTCAACCAAGTTCTTGTGATAAAGTTTTGAAAACTCTTCTCACTGTATTACGTTTTGTTTAGGAAAAAATAAATATAAAAAAAAGTCATTAGCGATCATTTTAAACTATAAAAAAGTTAATAGTAAAATTTTAAATATCTACCCTCTTTTTAGATATAGCAGCTCTTTGGTACCTTGATTTTTATTAATTTTTTTTTTTTTATATGTATAGATGTAATCAATCTTATCTATATGTTCCAGTTCTTAATACATAAGTTTTCACACACAATTAAAAGATTTTAATTTAAATATTTGGTGACTTAAAAAGAAAAATATAGGGTCATCCTACTCTTCCACATTTTCAAATCTTTTAATGTAGATTTTATTATTATTATTTCTAACAGAAACATTTTAAATTGTCGAAGGAATGAAAATATTCCGGAGGAGAGAAATAATTTTTTTGATTAGTTTACTTTTCTGTCTTTTTGTACTGTAACAGCCAAAAAGAAAAAACGAAGAAATCTATGGGTAATAAACTAACGTTATTCAGTAATTTTATTATTACGAGAAGACGAATCTTGCGTATAAAGTACAGCAGTATGCTTACAGACGAACTTTAAAAAAATGTTTGGAAATTCTCTTTAAAAATAACCAAATGAATTTTTATTTGTATCGGCAATAAAAATTAAGGTAGCCTTGGAGTGTCGATTAACTTTATCTATTGGAGACGTTATTCAAAATTGGATAATCAAAACCAAGTGTAATTCATTAAAGTTATTTTTCATTAATGTTGTACTGAATAAGGTAGTATTTTACCTGTTTTAATGAAACCATCCCAAAAATAGTGATAATATATTTTACTTTGACAGATTAATCCTTCTGCTCACTTCAGTAGTGAAGAGAACACGAGTTATTTTAAAGAATATGATGTTAAATTTACCACCTAAATTTTGTTTATTCATTTTAGTACAAGTAAG
Source organism: Zanna intricata (assembly GCA_010016005.3). Classification (NCBI taxonomy): domain Eukaryota; kingdom Metazoa; phylum Arthropoda; class Insecta; order Hemiptera; family Fulgoridae; genus Zanna; species Zanna intricata. Next base: position 24,973 of record JAAAKQ030021098.1, read on the forward strand.
AACATACATTAATAATCGGAGAATATTTTATCTGCTGTGAAAGGCAAATGAGAATACTGGAGTAGCAGTACGGTAGAGGAACACTAACAAACGCATGCGGAAATGCTATAAAAATGTAAATTTTTATTTATATTTTATTCATATTTATAGTACATTATAAACAATGTTAAATATGTTGTATATTTATTGTTATCATTATTATTCATGTTATCGGTGTTATTGTGGTTTCTTTGAAGCTTTTCACTCCATTTTGTTAATTAAAAAAAAAGATTTATTTCTCAGACAGTAAACATGTAGCTCATATATGTGTGGTATGTAAATAATGCTTAGTTTTCACAATTTAATTATACTGTTTATAATTAATTATGATGTTTTACCTTTACCATAATTCTATTTACCTTTATTTGGATTATTTTCATTTACTTGGCCTTTGTATTTTTTTACATCCTTTTGCCGTGGGATGGAGATATTATTTATATAAACATATACGGTTGAAGCTAGAGCTAGATATTATTAGCCTTTGTAGGTTTTTATATTATGAGGTTATTCTCGAAGCATTATTTTTTCAGTTTATATTTTTTATACTCTACGTTGCTTGTATTCTTGTTTCTTGCTTACGCTAATTTTTAAATATAGCAGACTTTATTCTAAATTGTAATATTTGAAAATGATGATAAATTATTGTTGAAAGCATATTAGAAAATATTACGTAATATTTTATCAACAACAAATAAAATATCTTTTTATTTATGTTTTTCATGTGGGTTGATTCGAGTTACACGTCATTAAAATAAACAGAAAATTGCCGAAAACATGTGCTTTTATCTGTATTTTGTTTATCCAGCATCCAAGCTTTACATCTTTGTCAAAATAATTGCTTAAAATAACTAGTAAATATATATTACTCTACGGTTTTTAGTACTTAATTTAAATTTTGGTCGTTTTTTTCAAAAATATCTAAATAATACAATATTTATTACTAGTTAAGGAACAATAATATTTTATTTATTATATAAATATTATTTTATATTATCTAAATATATTATTAATATGATTATACTATTTACGGCTTACCGGATATATATATTTAGGATTAGCCTAATACGAAAAATGGTTTTAACAGAAAATTAGTTATGTGACCGAAATTTTAAAAATTTATCCTACATATACAAGCCGGCCTGTCCAGCCAGAACCTGGACTCTCGGGGCTCAGGAGAGAAACAGAGCATGCTTCCTTCTCCATTCCCATCAACCCCCACACCTTTGATCCTACACTGTACCTTATCCTCATAGTTGTACTGACAAATAATAATTATAGTATTCAGATTTTAATAGAAACCTAAAAAAAAAAAATAAATTACAAAAGATAGACTACGGTAACTAAAGATAACTACGGTAAATTACACACACCTCTGATGACGAAAAATTGGTTAACTTATTTCTTTGCCGTAGTGGTGACAAAACATAAGGATAAGTATTAATGTATTTTTTTCTTTAATGAATATCTTTAATTCACAACTTCACCATCACTGGGAGTGAATCTTTTAAAATTTATTTAATATTATTTTATTTTACGTAAATTTAATTCTTTTATTTTTTATAATATTATTCATTCGATTGCTTCGAATCATTCAGTTCAAACCAAGCAAACACAGTTATAGAGACTCACAGTTTACAGTTCATTAATTCAATTCATTAAAGTTTGTGCTTCAACAGACAAATCTCCACTACTAATATCATGCAATACACACACACAGACATGCACACACACACACATATTTTTTTTAGAGAATTTTTAGATTTCAGATTTTTTTAGAGATGAAATATATCTAAAACACTTCTCAATTATTCCAAGAGACATAGCAAAAATTTGGTTTCTAGTAATGGAGTAATTTTTTATTTATCTGAAACAAACAAAAACCCCTTCACATAATAGTATATATATTTATTTATTTATACTTGTATCACTAGTTTAAAAATATTTCTAATTAATGAAACCAGAAATGAAAGAACAAAAAAAGAAGAAATCAGTTTGCTAATGAAGACTGTATTCCCATGATAGATTTAATAATAGATTTTATATGGTCAGTAATAATTTCCTTCAACCCTAAATAATTTTAATTCCTTTGTAGTTTACAACTTCTTTATATAAATAAAAATTTCATTTGTCTGAATTATTCTTTAACGAGTAGCTTTTTACGGATTACGGAATTTTTACATTCGATTGAAAATTTTTTATGAAATTTTTATCACAATCTGAAAATATAAATGTTTTTAAATGTGTAATAAAGTCATTAAAAATCAATAAATTATTCCCAGAACACCAGACCTGCTGGCTGCACACGAATTCTTTAATTCCTGGAAATCGAAAAATCTGTAGATGTAGGATTGTAATTGTAACTATAAAATTTTGTAAAATCGTAATTTTGCCGGCCTCGGTGGCTAAGTGGTAGCGTCTCTGCCTTTCATACGGAGGTCCCAGGTTCGAATCCCGGTCAGGCATGGCATTTTTTACACACGCTACAATTCATTCATCTCATCCTCTGAAGATATACTTAATTGTGGTTGCGGAGGTTTAAAAAAAAAAAAAATCGGTAATTTTGGATTTATTGGTGGATTATTTTATCTTGGTTTTGGTGCTTTATTGTAACGTAGCAATCAAACAAGAGCAATTTGAAAAAAAATTAAATAAGAATAATAAATATAATAGGCATAAAACGGTGGGAGTTATACGCCTAGGGTGACTAGGTTATGTTATAAGTTTGATGAAATCATTGTTCTTATTCTGTTAGTAATTTACAATAGAAAAACCTTATAGAAAACGTTTATAGCTAGTATAGTAAATTTAATTTTTGTCAATACTAAAAGTAATACAATTTTAATATCTTCTATAGCTTTTTTGGCATTACATAGAATACAATATTGCTTTAGATAAAAAATACTGAATGAAATATTTTAAGTAATTATGTTTTAAAAAAAAATGTTAATAAGTCAAAACTATAGCCGAGTAGATATTGAACTTTTGAAGTTTGTAGTAGGCAGTTAAGCAGTTCAGAAGTGTACTTGATTCACTCCTTCACGCCAAAAACGGTAAGAATTAAAAAAAAAAAAAATGTAATATTTTTTGAATTTGTTTTGTAAATATTAATTTTACAAACAACCAAATTTCTGAATTTCTTTTACACAGCTGTTCAATTCTGTTAAAGAGTTCTTTGATACGCTCAGTGGAGTTACAGATAAAAATGTTATTTTTTAACTTCGCTATAGATTATATAATTTACAAATAACCCAAATTCATAAAGGTAAAATAAATTTAGTATTGTAATACAAATTAATTAAATATTTTACAGATTTCTATTGTTAAAGATATTCAGCTCGAAAATTTTATCTAAAAAAAAAAAATTGGTAAAAAAGTTTATAGAAATGAGAATGACTCATTTATTGACGTTCAAATTAGTTTAAAAAAAATGATATAACACAGGCATAGATTTATATAAATATATATATATAGTACTAAACTAGCTCAATTTCAATTCTTTTTTTTTTTTTTAAATCCATCGGTATTATATAAATTGGCAATGGTTTTAAATAGATACATCAAAATAGGAATATTTTTGCCTCGCAATTTATTTTCAGTTGGTTCCGAGGAAAGAACCATAAGTAAATCGTATTACAAAAAAATACATACACATGATTAAGGGTTGGATTCTTCCAACGTACACCCTCAATGAAACTTACACGTATACATGTAGAGCAATGAATAGACCACGAAGGGAGAGACGATAAACCTAAAGTGATTTAGAATTCTAGAAAGGCGGTAGCTTATTTGCCTACAGGCCAGTATGTAGGCGCTGAAACCACATTGAAGAAGATTTAAACAGCAACTCCTTAACGTTCTTCCTCTAATTGTTAAAAGCCAAGAGTTCCACAGAGTTCCATAGAAATATTTCGGGTTCACACCCCTCCTAGAGTTCATAGAAATCCAAAAATAACTCGCTCGCAATCGCATGACGAGGTCAGTACACATCAGACAATAATGGTAGACCCCAACCAGTCCAGAATATCTCATAGGGCTTGAATCTGATCTTTGCAGACTCCAGGAAGTTGTTGATGCCTCAAGGAACCTTTCATTAACACTGCAGTATCATTGGGTGCTCTCCCATTCAGATGATTTGTTGTTTACACAAAAATCGCTGAAATCAAGGTAATTCCGGTCCTTAAAGTGTGTTTTTAAGATTTTATTTAGACGTGTCAGGCTTCGGTAAGTGCCAGAAATTTCAGTTCTTGCCAACTAACTAGACCATTCCACAAAACAGTTTAAGAAGTCTAGCATCAAATCTTAAGATTTTTGCGATCACTTGGTTCAGTAAGCGTATGTAGGCTTCCTATCTGTTTGACTAGGAAGTCTACCTTAGAGGACAGTTTCCCAGTTTATCCACTCTATGCCACAACTACGCCCAATCGCCTCACCATATAAGGGTAGAACTCCGGTGTCGGCATCAAGATTTCTAGCCATTCTTCATCACAAAACGGGAAAATTGGCGTAACTTGAAGAAAGCGTAACTTTCCGTCTTAATCATCTTCACCGGAACTAAGTAGTGTAGGTTTACTCGAAAAGCCTTTCGTTCTTTCTCATGACAGTATAGCAAATTAGATTCTACTCTCAAACTAAGGCTATAATCCTCTTGTACACCTCAATATCCTTAAATAGAGAGGTTATAGATAAGGATGTAGATAAGGATATAGATATAATATCCTTAGAGATAATACGATGTTGGTTTGGCACTTACTAGCCCAACATTGTAGTCATCCCTAGCTACAACCGTTTCTAGAAGTTGTTAATAAAGCCAGTGGTACATTCATTAGTGATTCCATATAGCACGATTGACAGAGAGACGTCTGGCAGTGTTCATCTGGCTCACACATAAGCTGGCACCCTCCATCGAAAGGTTGTCGGACCTATTTGCAAAATAAATAAATTATCACAGGTATTGTAGGGCCAATGGCATCCTAGATTTTCAAAGCACAGTTTGCGTTGGAATGGAACCTGGTTGAGACCTCCTAATTTCCCTTATTTCCGAGCCCTCGGCTAAATTGGTGGCAGTGATGTCACTAATCAATTTCCTAAGAAATATTATTTTGGGTTTCCACTTCAGGACGCTAGTGATTCACGTTTTTGAGTGGTTAATGAACAACTATCGCAAGCAGATGGTTCCCATTTACACCCCAGAAGATGGATTGTCATTTACATCAACTGAGAGCTGATGCAAGTTTACAATTATCTATGGTCTAGGTTAGATCAACTAAAATGTTAAAAAAGAATGCAAGATTGTGTATAAATAAGTACACTTCACGAAAAAAAGTTTTGTTTCTCCTCCCAAATTTGTCATGAGGAATCTCTTACAATTATTTATTTCACAATTTTCAAATATATAACATAATTAATAAACACAGCTGCACAGTAAAATAACACCTGGAATTTTTGGGAATATTTCTTTCTCTTTTTTCCTAATGCGTACATTGTAATCTGTTCAGCTAATGAACAATAAGTAACCCTCCCCCTCCACCGACCTATGAAATGTGAACGATGTACTTTTCATGTATGTGAGTTGTAGTCTTGAACAGACTTAGGCTGACCATTCCTGAGATGTTTGGTTAATTGAAACCCTAACCACCAAAGAACATCGGTATCCAATATAAAAAAATTCAAATCCGTATAAAAATAACTTCTTTTACTAATAGTTAAAAAAAACAACTAATATTTAAAAAAAAAGAAAAAATAAAACTATAGGAACTACATCATTGACGGATATTTTTGCTAATTAATACCAAATAAGTTAAGATCGAAAATTTTAAATTATACATATTTCCAGCCAAAACCTGAAAATGATGTAAAACGCACTGGCGTTTATATCATAAGCTGGAGTTGTAGAGTTTACTAAGAATAAATTTCTCATTTCAATATTCAATGCACTCGTTCAAAAATATATGAAATGTTTTAACTCCATTATTTTGTTTATTAATGTAATTTTTCTTTTAAAGAAATAAAATAATGTATTATTTCATTAAAATTTTTTTTATAACTACGACAGTAATTATTTTAGAAATAAAAATGATGGTACCCTACTTAAATAAATTTACATATTTTTAATTTTCTTTAAGATTATTCTTGTTTGATATTTTATATTTCTGCACTGATAGTTGTTTTGCTTTCTTGAGATGTTTTTCATTCCTTTTATTTTAAAGGCAAATAAGAGGCTTATAGAAGATTCTTCGGGCTCTGACAAAAATATATTCTGAAAAATAATGTAAAAATATTGCAATATAAAGCCTGATTTTAGAATTTTGAAAAAAAAACGAATATTTATACTAGTTATTGAAAAAACAAAAAAAAACTGTATGATTTATTTAGCTTTTTTCTGGAGAGAGAGACGGAAAGCTATATGGTTAAAGAATAATGTATCAACAAATTTTAACAAATCTATAAATGTCAATGATTTCACGAGAAAAGGAAAAAATTTTCAGTTCGTATGTAATTTAGTTTTTATTTAATTTACCTAATATCCAATATTTTTTATTTATATCCTTTTAATAGATTGTCTTTTTTAATTTTTTTTTTTATGTATCATAACATAATACATTATTAGATATTTTATGTATCATGAGGTATCATATGAAGATTTTGTACGTACTTATGAAATTACCTTTGTCTGTCATATTTTCAAAAGGAATATTGTCTTATTAAGTCTTTATTCAACCGTTTTAAACCATTTTATTAAGTTCAATAGAACTTAATAAAATTTATTTATTTTTGACAATAGTTTAAATTAGAGTCATTAAATATGTATTGCATAATTTAATAATTTATAATATTAGTACGTTGATCGGGGATATGTTTGTTATATAATAGTTACATAATGCATGGAGAATTCTCATTAGCACATCATGATTGTACGTACTGGTGTTAACTACGGCAAAGCCCACTGGTTCAACTGTAGTAAAGCGTATGTAATTAAATTGCAATTATGCCCTACCTCTATAAGTTACCATAACTTACAGTTCTCTACACTCACCTTAATATATTTAGGTTTAATACTAAATACATCAACGTCCATTAATTTTTTTACGATAATCGTAATTATTTTTAAATATTTCAATTATTTGTAAGTTCAGTTCAAAATCTTAAGTCCAGAATATTTTTATAAATTACTTTTTATATTTTTTTACTTCCTTGTTCGAAGTAAAGTATTTCAACGGAAATATCCATTTTGACTACTTTCGGCGTGACGTCTATACGTACGTACGTATGGATGTATATATGTATCTCGCATAACTCAAAAACAACAACTGACAGTTAGCCGTAACTACTTACGGTTAACTAACGTTACTAACTAACATACGATTACTTTTACGGTTAGCCGCAGAATGTTGAAATTTTTGATTTAGGACTATTGTAACATCTAATTCTGTAAAATAAAATAAAAATTGGATTTTGTACTTTTTCCTAAATGAAGTAATTGAGACCTCATTAAGAGATTTTCAGCGATTTATCATAAGTGGTATTTATTTCCATTGGTTCCAGAGTTAAGCCAAATAAAATTTTAGTTAATGAAATGTTTGGATCTTATAAGGGAGCACATCTGTTCCAATCAGATTTCATCTCCTTTTTTATTTAAAAAAATTTTTTTTTTCTTAATTAAAAATATTGATTTATTAATAATTATTACATGAATGAAAAAAATATATAATAAATAATAATTCGTAACAATAAAAAAAAAAAAAAAAAAAATATGATAAGTTGTTAGTGGAATAAAATTTGATGGACATTTAAAAATGTGCATATCTAAATTAATAGGTATTATTATACATGTGTGTATGTAATAGTTCTGGTGAAACATCTGATTTTAATATTAATTGATAATTATGATTAGAATCGTATTATTTTTGGATTTTCGTACAAGTAAATCATGTGGTGCCCACATCAAATTTCTTAAATTAATTATTATTGTTATGTGAACCATTTAATTTTTTTTATTAAGTTTTAAGTGTTTAAGTTGTATGGAATTATAAACTGTAGCTTAGGAAATTGTTATTATAGATTAATAAATTTCCCTACAGAAAAAATGCTCAAAAATGAATTCGTTTATGAATTCATTTTTCATAAATTTCAGTAAGTTCGAAAGAATGATCAGTGAACAAACTGTATTTTTATTTCTTTATAAGTAATTTAATCTTTAAAAAAGTTATTTATCTTTATTAAAGTTCTTTAATCTTTTTCTCTTAAAATGTTTATTAATGTATCTTGGGCGAGTAATAAAAAATAAATTTCAACTGGTTGAGAAAAAGGCTCCGTTTAAAAATGTATCTTCATGTAAATAACTTAGCAACTTTTTCAGGAACTTTAGAATATTTTTTAATGTTTTATATATTCTATTTTATAACTGAAATGCTTCCTAAGCTTTTGAATTATAAAACGTGTTTTGATTACGAGGAAATTTGATAAAGTCTTTGCGTAAAAAATATTAATTATTTAAATTTTTTTACTTTGTAATTTATCTTTTTATAAAATTTATGTTATACAACTGATAAGATAATTATTAAGTGCACAAATTTAATCAAAAAATAACTAAGGTGCAATTAGAAAAAAATTTGTTTGATTCTATATCTGATGAATTGTTTCTTGATGTTTTTTTTTCTACACCCCCGGGCCGGACCCACAATGAAGTATAGCTCAGCATTAAGTCCGGCAGTAGTCGGCAGTAAGTCCGGCAGGACAGGTAAGCCCACCAGTTCGGATCTTTTAACACTCCTGCCTGTCTTTTAATACACACAGGAACACAGAGACAATGATGAGACAAGGGAGTCCCATTGCCTCATCGCTACCGCCCATCGGTACCAGCACCAACGGACAGCAGTTCCAAATAGGGCTGTCCCTCATCACTCCCCCCCCCCATTGCACTGTCCTTCCGATCTTTACTGTTTCTTGATGTTAGAACCGTGTAGATGTCTAAAATTTCGTGAATTTTAAGAATTGTACGTATTTTCATATGATTATTCTGAATTGGATCCAGATACAAGTGAAGAAATATTTTTCCTAAACTTACGGTAGGTTTTTTATTTAAATTAATTACTTTTATTTTAAAACATGTTCTTATAAATCTTAATATTTATTTTTGGACATCTACATTTTACCTTCAAGAGATATCTACAAAATGGAAGAAATTTTAGCACATTGTCTTCTTTCGGTTCTATGTTTTCAAAACTAATTAAATATAATTTTTAAATTTATAAAATTTTATTTCCATAAATATTTTTAAATGATGATCATCTTTTGTTTTCAAAATCTTCTGAAAGAGAAATTTTAATTCAGAAAAAATTGTTTCTTTTTGAAAAAATCAAATCTATGATGCTTAAAAAAATTTCCTTTATCTTACAGAATTTTTTTCCCGAGCAAAATTTAAGCCCATAAAAAAGGAAATTTAAAAAAAAAAAATTTATATATATTTTGACATCTCACCTGGGTTGAGATTTCTCGAAAATTATTGAAAATACACTTCTGGGACTTATTTTTCAATTTTTAGATCAAATTTCTTGTAAAACCAGTAAACATACCCCTTAATTTTGGTCTTTAGTATTTTTTTTTTTTTTTTTTTTTTTTTTTTAACCTCCGGAACCACAATTATTGTAGCATGTGTGAAAAATGCCATGCCTGACCAGGATTCGAACCCGGGACCTCCGGATGAAAAGCCGAGACGCTACCACTCGGCTACGGAGGCCGGCGGTCTTTAGTATTTAGTCAGACTCAATATTACCGAAGATTTTTCTAATGTTTCCATGAACTTTCTTCTTTATAATTTTTCTAATATACAGAATCAACATTTTTCGTGAAACATTTTGTATAAATGAGCCTAAACTATCATATGAAACTTTTGTCTCTCTCTCTCTCACTCTCTCTCTTTCTCTCTCTCTCTCTCTCTCTCTATATATATATATATATATATATATATATAAATATATACAGCTTATCCATAAACGTAAATAAATAATTAAAAACTAAAGATTAACGTGTTAAGATAGAAATATTGAAAGTAAGCCTCATCTGATAATAATAATATTATTGTTATTGTTAATATCATTTTTTTTCTTGAAGTTTTAGGAGCATCGACTACTTTGGTCATTAGTCCATTCCACTCAAAAAAAAAAAGAAAAAGTATACGCATTACTTCTTAGTCAAAGAAACTTTTCCTTATATGTTCCAATAATTAAAATTACATCTCTGATCTTTGTCTTTCATATGTTTGCCTCTTTACATTCTTTTGGCCAGCCTTTCTTGGATCTTCTCTCCATTTTTCCCTTACAGCCTCTACCTCTGATGAGAGTGTTTCTGAGGCTTCAGACATGTCACCATCCTCTCTTTCAGATCTCTTCTACTAACATCAGGTGATGGGATGTTAGGTTGTGAGGTCAGGTGACGATAACATCAGATGACGATAACAGGTATACCTGTTATCATGTCTAAGCTCGACTCTCTTGCTAAAGCTATGCTCTCAGTAATATTAGTACTTGACTGAGATTCCAGAGGCACACTTGGGGTAGTTGATGTACTCGCCCTCTCTTTAACAGTTCTTTGGGCTTTTGGAGGATCTATATAAGTGTGTGTACTGTAGCATCTATATCTAAAGATTTCTCAATAATTACTTCCACCTCCATTGATCTATTCTCAGTCTTTTTGTACACTCTTGCCACACTCTCCTTTTCCGTATGACTGACCGTCGGAGTGATGAATTTGGGTCTTTCTGATATTTCTGTATCTTTGTGCACAACACCGCTAGCGTGTTTTGGAATCTATCAGAATATAGTGTTTATATTTGTATTTGACGTTTTGTTAATGTTCTTGTTCATTTTAACCATTATGTATTTATTAAAGAAAATATTTTTATAACAACATACTAAAAATTTTATTTCATTAAGAAAATATCTAAAAATAACGTTACATATTATTATACATTATAAAATATTGTGTTTAATTACAATAATAACAAATAGAAATAGTTTTGGATGTAATTCCACAAAAGACTTATTAGTGTAGAGAAAATTTTATTATAATTGTAATACGACGCAATAAATAAAAAAGTAAATAATAATTATTATTATTATCATTATTATAAATGGTAAAAAGAATGTTCTATTTAGAAGTCAAATGTAGAAATAAACGTTGAAAAAATGTGAGTATTAAGGAACGTTAAAAAAGATAGTTCTTCTATATAACAGTGATTTTGTTAAGTTGATCACCCTTTATATGTTGTTAAATGGTTCAGAGATAAAGTAATTGTTTCAGGAAGGATTGACTTCGATAAGCGCAATCTAAAATGAATAGATTCGTCAGTGATAAGGAACTAAATTTTTAAAACTAATGGGTTTTTTATTTGGATTGTTATTAAGAAACATTTATTTAATTTGTAAAAAATAACACTTGAGTTTTCCTGGTAATTAAATATTAAGCGATTTCGTTGTAAAATTCATTAACTGTTGAATTAATTTGTTTCAATGAAACTTTTAGATATTAGTAGTATGTGCATAGTAGGATTTGCTTATCTTATGTTTTTTAATTTAGAATGTAATATACAGAATAATATAAATTATTCTGTATAAATTTAAATAATATTTTGTGATATTTTTTGTGTTTTTTTTATCCTTTTCTAAATAATAACAATCTTTGAATGGAACTTTTCGATAAAATTCTTATAAATAAATAATTATATAAAAGATAGAGTTTAAAGGATAAACTATTTTTTTACCTGCAGATAAATATTGCACAAGGTGGTATTTTAGAACTGGTTTAATAGTTTGAACCCATTTTTATTTAAATACAAAATATTTTTGTTTTTAATGTGTTGTAATGAACTTCACTGTATTTTTCATAACTTGAGTTTATTAATATTTAAAATGTAAATAGGAATTTGAAGATACCTTTTGTAGAATTGTTATTATTTATTGATTCTTTGAAATAGGGACAGAATAACTTTTTCTCTTTGTAATGATAAATATAATATTAGTAATCCTTATATAAAAACAATTTTCAAAAACTTGTTTGAAAACCATTTGGTTTATTAAGACTGTGGTGTAGATGGTATTTGATTTTCATTATTTGTTAAAAAAAAAAAAAAAAAACCGTAAAGTACGAGTATTAATAAATCATATATTCAGAATTAAATTTAAAATTGTGAATATTTATTTTTCGATTGAAAAGTAATATTACTTTTTATTCCATAAATATGTTACTGTCAATTTGAAGATATTGATACTACATTATTTTTTTTAGAATTTGAAGAGATTTATGAACCTTTTTAAAAAATGACTGTTTCAGTATGTTCTTGTTTAATCTTATTACAACTCTACCCCCAATAAAAAGTTAATCGAATTTCTATATTTAGATTGTTTATTAAATTTTAATCCAGATTAAATATTGCGTTAAAATATTAATATCTCACCTTAAAACTTTCTCTTTTTGCTTCACTTCTCTATTTGTAAGCTTAATTTTGTTGTTTCGAAACTTTATCCCTCAACAAACACAGTAAGGATAAAGTTAATAGATTTAGATTCCCAATCATTTTTTTTTTTTTTTTTACAAGGTTACAGTGAAATTTATACTACTAATTCTTTCTCACTTTCTTATGCCTATATTTATGAAAAAGGCTTTAATTAAAGGATTTTTTTTTTGGAATATCTTAGTCAATTTTATTTCTACCATTATTTCATTATTATCTCTCATTTTAAGATACTTATTTTTAATTAATTTTTACTTTGAAAGATGAATAAATTACAAGATATATTTGAAAAATTAATAAATCTAAGATCAGTAACATGTTACCAAAATTATACTTATTATTTATATTATAACAATTTAACAAATTATTTCAGAAAAAATATTAATTATTAAGTATCATCACAGAAGAAAATACGTAATTTCGTTTTAAAGCACTATAAATTGTACTAAACTTTAGAATTTATATTTATTATTTATTTTCAAGTCGAACTGGTTTAAAGTAGTATTAACTGTTTTACATATATATATATACATGCACACACACGCGCGCACACACACGTACGTGTGCGTGTGTGCGTGTGTGTGCGTGCATGCGTGTGCGTTGAGCGCGAGTTTGTGAATGTCAGATGGTTTTTGCATTAAATTTAGGATAAAAAGAAATTAATTACTGTTAAAAGAGAAATAAAAAATTATAAACAGAAGAGTATCACCTTAAGCTGCTTATGTTATGAACTTATTTATTTTAATAATAAATAGAATAAATAAATAAAACAATCATTTTTGTAAGGAGAAATATTCAGCAGAAAAGAGATAGATAAACCAGCTTTGGAAACTCGGGAATCCAAATAAAAAAAGATTAATTTTCTAGCCAAAGAAATTTATAATAAATATAATCTTTCTATAAATGCAAAATTGATACATTACAGAATATATTATAGTCAGATAATTGATGTTATATGGAATTGAAACATCAAATCGGGGTGGCCTAGAAAATCCCGTAAAAATTCTTTTTTCTTAAGGAATCATCGTTTCTTTGAAACGATAATTCCTTAAAAAGATAAATATTACACACTGAAATCAAATCAGGAAGTTTATAATACTCAAGTGGATTTGTGAACCTCAATTACAGAAAGAAAATTAAAATCCGAATGAGCCCAAAAAGATTCAATAAGTGTTTTAATGTAAAGCCATACAGAATAAATAGGCCTCCATGGGTGAATGATAGCGTCTCGGCCTTTCATCTGGAGGACTCGGTTTCGAATCTCGGTCAAGCATGGCATTTTCAAACACGCTACAAATCATTCATATCTATTCTCTGAAGAAATACCTAAAGGTGGTCATAAAAAATAATTTCAAAACATAATGATAAAAGACGAGAATTACATGAATAGAATGAAATAATTTATAACGCAACGAATCTTGCAGGTTAAGGAAGAATTGAGAACTAGAAGAAAATTGACAAAGGAAGAATCATGCTGCACTCCTAGAAAATGAAGGAAATATGAAAAAGAAAGATAACAAAAATGATATTGCCGTCTTTAGTAGATCCTTCGAAATAAAAATTAAAAAGAAATATTAATAAACTATAACTCGTTAATCACAAACAGTAATAAAAAAATTTTAGATTGCGGTTACAGTATTGATAATGTAAATTCTAAAGAGAAATAAATCAAGTTCTATGAGATTTTTTGTTATATTTTTTTTGTATTTAACAGTATACTAATAATTATATATTTATTTTAAACATCTCTGAAATTCATTTTTGTTACTTATTTGGAAGGTGGTCTACATTAAATTCTAAAAAAAAAAAAATTACTTGCAGACATATTTTATAACTCTCTCAATTAATGTTAGTTACAGATTTGAAATTTATTACAAAATAAGTTAAAATAGGTTACATTGGTCGGTAAGAATATTTTGTAAATGCTTGATTGCTAAAATTTAATTTTATAACATTAATCTAAATATATATATCCTGCAAGATTATTATTCGCATTACTAAATAGGTCAGTTACGAAAAAAGGGTAGGATTAGTTTTATACGGTAATTAATTCTTCATTACCGAAGTAATTTAGGTCGGTATAGGTGTAAATTGTTGATTAAGTAAAAAGTGACCCACTTAGTGACCGGTTAGATGCTGGGGTTTCTCAGTATATAATCCTTTTTTTGCTTGCTCACCCTTATTCCTTAATCAATAGACCTCCCCTGAAGTTAATTATCTCTTAACAAATTCCGGCATCAACTACAAGAAAGAAATCAATGATTAAATTTTTTGTTTTCTTTTCAAGGATTGTGTTTGAAAACAATATTTTTACCGATTGGTCTATATTATTTATCCTACAACAAAGGTAGAAAAAAATTATGTTCTTAGATTAAAAAATAAATAGTTTTTTCTATTATTAATATTGTACAAATTAAATGTTTGTAAATTTATATACCCAATTCCCAGCGTATGTATATTTACAATTTCCAGGTTAGATTTTACATGTTTTTTTTAATATAAATTTTGATTGACAAATAATACACGAACGAAAATGTTTGAAAAAATTAGAAGAAAGAATACTACTTTACGTAATCAAAGAAAAACTATTCTATTTTTTTTCTTTTGATTTAAGCAAACATAAACGAAGTAATAAATAAGAATTATAAATAGACAATTTTAATTTTTAAACTAAGAAATAAAGTTAATAAATGAAACAATACAGTTGTATTTTTATGCTAGCTTTAAAAAAGAACTAAAATAAAATACTAAAATTGTCATAGAATATCCCAGTAATAAAATAACAAACACATTATACTTGTATACATAATTCATCAGATTAAAACTAATAGTTTTAAGCTAATTTAAGGGAATTAGTAAATAAATATTCTGATATATTTGCCTTATTCATTCATTAATTATTTACTTATTGAATTAATTGAACATTAAATGGAAGTCTGCTGAATGGTTTATAATTTAACATGATTCATAACAGGTTAAACAATCAGGAGTTTTAAGCCTACGCTTGAATAAGTTATCACTCCCTGGAGGAAAAGTGAAGTTAATACATGATTTGTTAATACAAGTCAATATAAAATCATTAGTCATTAACTCCCCTGGAGCGTTGAAATACTGAAATTTTCCAAAAGGTAGGGTAGCATGTGTCCCCTTTATCTAAAAATTGCATCAATGCTAACTTCTAAGACAGAACGATCTGCCTATGGACCTATCTAAACCTTAATAACCTAATAAGGCCAGTCGGGTACAATGTCTAGCTCTCCTGATGTTTTTTTTTTTTTTTCTCTCCTGATGTTTATTATAAAGTTACTTTATAATAAACATCATATTCGTCCAAGATTTATATGTTGAACAATATTTTTAAACTACTTTTATTTATTTGAGGAGTTTTCAATATTGTTATATTTAAATATATATTGATACAAGGTTATTTTTAAATCGCTCACAATGCAGTGAATGTTCTTTTTTTTATCAACTTGATACATAAAATAAATATTGGATATGTTTAAATCAAAAAATTATTTATTTTGTGAATAAAAAAATTGAAATACTTGTGAAAATTACCTGTTAGTGTTCCTAGAAGTAGTAAGATGAACAAAGCTGATAAGCAGTAAATATTCTGCGATGATAATAGAGACGTCTGCATTTTAATATTTCTTGATGCACACTTTCTCATTTATGTATAACACAAAATAAAATCACATATATCAACACTTTTTAACACAAATGTACCGTTTATTTTTCAACATTTATAGTTTGATTTTTTTTTTTTTTTATCTTAATTTATAATATTTTTATTTTTTATTAATTTTAAATACAAGTAACACTCATATAATTCAATGAACAAATAATTTACTTATGTAATAGTTATTATACATTTTAATAAAGTAGTGTTAACAGTAATTTTAGTTTTACATAAAATTACAGATTTCAATGTTTTTTTTTTTTTTTTTTTTAGATTAAAAACACTATAATTTCAGTTTTGTTATTATTTAACTGCAAATATCCTCTGACGTGAAGAGCTGTATAAAATACCAAATTCCTTAGTATTCTAATGATTTTTGAAAAAATTATATTGAATAATTTAATAAAGTCCATGAAGATTATGGTTTATGAAAGTTTAATGATAAGTTTATGAAAGATTATGGTTTAAAAATTACTTTATTAAGTATTCATTTAAAAATTATAACCCCAAATTATTTGTATGAAATTCTATAAATTTCCAAAGAAAAAAATTATTTAAAATCATAAAAATATTAAGTAAAATAATGTAATAAAAAAAAAAAATCAAAGATAACAAATATATATTTATTGCAATCTTGTTTGATCATATCCTATTAAAGAATTAATTTTCTATTTAATAAATATACTAGTGACATGTAACATTCTTTTTTTTTCCAGACTAGGATGTGGTTAATTATTATATAATTATATATTGAATTGATTGTTAAGGTTAAAAAACCATTGAAGTTGCTAAAAATTTAAGTTTTTTAAATGTATTTTCTTAATTTAAATTACTTTTCATTAAAAAAAACTACGTTTTATATATATATATGAAATATATATATAATTTTTTTTTAATTTGTTTATTTTAAGATGATTCCTCAAATGGAATCTTTTAAAATGTAGCTAATAGATAAATATTAGCGTATAAGTCATAAACTTTCAAATTCAATACAGGATGGATTATTTAATATATTAATCAGGTGTTATCTTTCTTTTCTTTTTTACTAAATGTAGGGAAAGTATTATACTATTATACTACCTGATATTATTACAGTTGATATTTATTGACAGTTGATAGTACGCAAGTGTTTGCCTATTAGGATGATGTAGTGGTTAACACAACATCGTAAATCAGCTGATTTGGAGGTCTAGAGTTATTAGGTTCAAATCCTAGTAATGGTAATTACTTTTATACGGATTTGAATACTAAATCGTGGATACCGTTGTTCTTTGGTGGTTGGGTTTCAATTAACCATACTTCTCAGGAGTAGTAGATCTGAGATTGTACAAGATTGCACTTCACTTTATAATGTTGGTGTGCCTATTTTAATCCAGTAATCGATGTTCTTATTTTTCATAATTCACTTGATGGTTTGATTAATCTATAAGTTTCTTTATAATAATTGTTTAACCGTTACAACAAATTATTTCAGAAGTTTTATAGGTAATTACAATTATTTAGGTGCGGAATTTGTTATTACTATTATTATCGTTTATATTTATTTTTAAATAAAATTTATAAAGTATAATGATATAATTCAAAATATTGAGTTTATGTTAGCTTTTATCGCTGTAAAACTTCAATCGACAAAAAATAACCAGAAAGGAAATTTTTTTTTTTTTTTAGAATCAATCTAATTTTTTTTTTCTATTTTAAATGTTTATTACCTGTAGTAGACTTTTTTAAATTTACAATGAGATTGTATTTCTCTATTCTAGCCATACATGAAAACATAGAATACATGCGGTTCTCATAACTGCACACTTTACAGTGAGCAAATGTTACGAGTTACATCATTATGAGTCTATTTTATTTTTACTCATTGAATGAACCTTCCTAACAACACGGAAATGTGGATACCAGAAGCTGTTATAAAGAGGAATGGGAATAAAAAAAAAGTAATGTTGGAAAGTGGTACTTTTTGGGTGGTGGTATTTTTTAAAGAAAACAGAAACAGTACTATCGTAATTATACGCAGAATTAATGAATAAATTTTTTTTAAATTTTTTGTCATATTTTATATTTATGATTGTACTTTTGTGGTTTAGATAATAATTAATTCCACATTATAATTAATTCGGACAGAATGAAATAATTTCATACACGTTAGGTTGGATGACCAAGTTAACCCAGAAACTTATTTGTAACGTTGTTTTGTTAATCTGCAAATATGTAAACAGCAACTAGCATTAGTGAAAGGATAAGTGTCAATAAATAATAATTAGACTTACTTTAAGCTTGTGTAGTTACGAGTCAGTTATTGTTCATTCCATAGAAAGTATACTATACGCAAGTATTTTTAGTGAGTATATCATAATTAAAAGAAACATTTCTGTCACACTGTCATTTTGAGAAATTTAACATTTCATAATTCTGAATTGACTAACTAAATTAAGGGGTTAGAAAAGACTGAGGTGTGAGATTTTGCCTTTCAATAGTCTAATAATTGATAGATAAAATGATTTAATCTGTTGTTTAGTGAAAGCAATTTTACTTTAAATTTGAATTGATAAATAGTAATTTTTTTATAATTCTGGGAAACAATTGATAAACGGTTCTGATCACAGTTTGAAATTTGTTAGTCATTCCTACTTCTAACTAGTTCAATTTCTTTTCTTATTTTAATATTAACTACTTTCTAGAAAATGTTTGTAAAAAACACGTTAGCATATATTTTTATATTGTATTATTTTATTTATTTGCTGATATATTTTATTTTGTTTCTTAAACTAGGCGATTTAATTTTAATTAAAAATTATGTGAAATAGTAAATCACATTTTCTTTTTTATTATATATTCATTAAATGAATTCATTGGTATTGATCAATCATGGCCATAAAATTTTATGATAAATATGTTTATAAATGTATTATACAAATTTAAACGATTTTGTTTTAAATTAGCAAAAATGTGGAGAAAAAGTATTAAAAAATTACATAATCTGAATATCTATAATTGATATTTTTATAGACTTTGTAACTTTCAGTAAAGATTCTTTACTGGAAGAAAATATAAATCATACATCTGAAAACCCGTTATTTATTAAAATAATATACGTCATTCTTCCAATAATTAGACACAATTTTCTCTGGAACTAAAATGGTTTATTTAATCACTGTGATATTTTTTTCCTTTTACTCTTTTACTGTAAAGAAATATCGTAATTTTGGAATAAATTTAGTACATTTTGTGTGAAATCGTC
The DNA here is from genome assembly GCA_010016005.3 of Zanna intricata. Lineage (NCBI taxonomy): Eukaryota > Metazoa > Arthropoda > Insecta > Hemiptera > Fulgoridae > Zanna > Zanna intricata. The sequence goes on from JAAAKQ030021098.1 coordinate 44,446, forward strand.
TTTGGCATTAAATATTTTACCACTTAGCGCCTCTTGAGTAGACAAAAATATTGAAATTCAATGGAGCTAAATGAGCACTGTATAATGGGTGAAGTGTTAATATTTCCCAATGTAATTTGTTTTTGGTTTCTCAAGCTACCTCACCTGTGTGAGGCCAATGGTTATTGGAAAGCAAAATGATTCCTTTGTGCTGAGTTTCAGGATTTTTTAAAAAATTCTACTGGCTTCACTTTGTTGATAAGTAATGTCATAGTAATATTTTCTGTTTATTTACACTGATCGTCCATAAATATCTACAAAACCTGCTGGGCCTTTTGCGTCCTAAAAAATATCATCATGATTTTTCTTGCTAATAGTCGGGTTAGGAATTCTTTATTGAAAGCTGGATTCATATGCTTCCACAACATGCAGTCTTTTTGCTTCCGGTTTATAATAGCGAATCCATGTGTAATCCAGTTAGATAATGCCAAAAAAGCATAATCTTGCTACTGATACATTGTTTCAGCTACATCCACATGCGAAATGTTATTTGCTTATCTATCAACTCTCTTAGAACCCATTTGCACCTTGTTTTACGATACTTCAGCTTGTTAGTAATAATGTTATGAACTGAACTGATATTTACTTAATTATAATTTCAACTGTAATCTGTCGGTTTTCTAGTAAGAAAGAGATTTCTAGTATACCAGTTTAAAGCACGCTGGAGTTGAAACTTCAATGGGCTATTTAAAACGATGCTCATCAGTTGCTGACCTTCAAGAGAACTCACCATCGAGATTTTGAGTCTGTTATCAAAATACTTTTACTTATCAGCTTAAATAGCTGATCAAAAGCTATCGCTGGGTTATAAACTTATATTCTAAAAGTGTTATAACCCTCTTACCAAAGGTATTGCCTTCCACAACTATTTGTACCTTTATTATTAAATTACTCTCGTAAGTTTATTAATCAAGCATTATTGTTATTTTGTTAATTAATTTAACTACTGCTTAGGGAGCCAGTTGATGTAATTTTAATTAAATTTTTTTTCGTTGCATTTTTAAACGAATATTTAATATATATATATATATTTATTTATTGAAGCATCTTTTTCGTACAATAAGTATCATCCGTTTAAAAATATATTTTCCAGTAAAAGTGAGCTATTAATTTATTCGTGGCCTGTAAATTTCCAAAGAAAATCAATAGCCTTTACTATGAAATATTTTTTATTATATGCAATAAATTATATAGAACATAACATTGTATGATTTATGTGAAAAATATAACTTTTACAGATTGGCTTTCAATTTAATTAAATAATCCATTAAATTATTTTGTATGACTATAACATGGAACCAAAATTTTTGTTAGTATACTTTACTAAACAGTAACTTACTAAATTACTAAAACTTAGTTACTAGCTTCGTTACTTATTATTTACTTAGTTACTTTATTAATAGCAAAGTAGTACTCTTTCTTTTTTTTCTGTTTAGCCTCCGGAACTACCATAAGGTATTACATCAGAGGATGAATGAGACTGATTTGTATAAATGTAAATGAAGTATAGTTTTGTACAATCTCATGTCGACCACTCCTGAGAAGTGTGGTTAATTGAAACCTAACCACCAAAGAACACCAGTATCCACGATCTATTTACTTTACAATTTAAATTATACTATTAGAACAATTTTATCAGATTACAATAAAAACAATTACATTTTATAAAAATATTTATATGTTTTAAGATTAATGGTACTAATTAAATTAAACAAAAATCTATGTTGTTTAACATGTTTACGTTAATAAATTTATGTTGAAAGTCGAGCACAATTGTGTTACGTTTTAACAACCAAAAATATCGTTCATAAATTATTTAATCTTTTATTAAATTATCATGCAATCTTATTTTTGAAAAGATACCGGAATGTAATTTTTACAGTCCGTGTTTTAAATACGGGAAAATGTAATTTTTGTTTTGTTTTATTTTATGATTTAGCAATCTAGCATTTTATAATTTCAGCAATTTTTGGTTTTATGATACTATAGTGAGAATTAGACCTTAAGTATAAAAATAACTGTTCCATTTTAAAACTGATTTATTTAAGTTTAAACATTTTATTTTCTAAATGTTTAATCTTTCTTTGCATATTTATAATTCACTTGTCTAATTTTTTTTGTGTGTATATTTGATAGGTTCAACTAGTAGCAAATTAATTATTTGTATATGTATAATAAATTGATTTGAAAAGATCAACCTTGAACTCTGATACTTTTTTTTTTATTAAGGTTAACTCTTACGCAAATATGAACATTGATGAAATATTAACAGTTTGTTATGTATAAACCGATGTAACTTACTTATGTGATATACAAACATAAATAAATATACATACACAGGCAAAAATACCAAAATATTATAGAATTGGACAATTAACTTTATTTTCTTTTTTTTTATTGTTATAAATATTAAAATATTAGAGTCGTAACTAACAAAATCGTGATATTTTTTATACATTAATTACTAGTATTATTATTATTATACCTGTTCTATAATTGTACAATAATCAGATTATTTTTTCCTCTTTCACAATTTTACGTAATTTTATTATGATTATAATTCTACTACTGATTGTATCTAGATATATTATATATGCTGTAACCGCGTAATGAAAAATAGGAAAATAGTGTAAATGGAAACAGAGTGACTGTCTAGATCCTCCGTTATGACGCATATGTAGTTAATTAACGGCTGATAAAAATAAATACTTATTTTATTTACTTTTAATTTCTTTATTACTGTTCTAACATTAATATATTATTCAGTTATTTTTTACTAATATAAAAATAAAGAATATTATAAAGTTTATTGTTGGAGAATAAAACTGTTCTCGGGTATACTACTAATAAAATTATTTTTAACATAGAAATAGTTATAAAAAGTAGAATAATTTATAATGTAAGTTTTTACTATTGATTTAGTTTAAGTTAAATTTAAGTATTTTAACTATGTACTTGTTTGAGGAGAAGAATCCTTTCTAATATATTTTTTATATCTTTCCTAACAATCAGATTTAATAATTTAAAAATCATATTAGTAACAAATACACATAATTCTGAGATGGAGTGAACTACAATTAAAATATACGATTACAATGATACTACGATTGAAATGTTTAATTAATATTTTTATTAGAAATATTAATTGGTTATTTTTATTAGTTATAGAAACCTCGTAGCAATATTGAATATTTATGTGTCGTGAGAACGTTAATGGCAACTAAGTTTAGATAAATTGAAGATAGAAATTATAATAAATTGATTAAGATATAAATTAATGCTTTCTGAAATTAAAACACTATGTTACCAATATCTTAATTGAAATATGATTAAATACACATTTCAAAACCTGTTGGTTTTTTTAGAAAATATATGATTGTTTATTTATTTTTGAAAATAAATATTATTTATTAAAGATACTACATTGGGAAATTAATTTAACAAATTTTTTTCGGATATATTAAAGGTGTATTACGTGAAAGTTATTGTAATTAATTTCTTGGCATCATAGCTCTAAAGCTTTGCTGCGAAAAGGAAAGTATGGAAATGAGTCAAACAAAATGGATATGATTTTTTAAATTTTTCCCGTGTTGCGTGATCCAGGCATTAAAAAAAAAAAAAATAAAAAATAAAAAAAAAATATAAAAAGTGAAGTAATATTCGTTCATGCGTATGTACGTGTGTTGGTATTGTTTAAACCAAATAACATTTGACTGGATAAGCCGATTTTGATTAAATTTAACACAGAGACTGCTGTACATTGAGAAATTTGTTGGTAAAAGGGTTTGAGCCAGTATCTCCAGAGGGAAAGGGGTAAATATTCTTTTGAAGTATTTTTTTATTTTTTTATTTTACGAATATAATCCTATTTTATATTAGACTTAGTGTATGCATACATGTTTATCTTACCATTTTACAAAGATTTACCTCCAAAATTCTTTTTTTTTAATATTTTATTATTTCAATAGAATATTAGGCGTAATTTTAACAAGAAGAAAGTCCAGTATTGTTTTTTAAGACTAATAAACAAAAACAAATTCAGAAAATGAAATTTATTTCATTCTTCTGACATTTAAAGGGTTAACGAATATTATAGTATCAAAATCTCAAAGGTAAATATGATAACAAGTTCCAGCAAATTTTATGCTAAAAAAATATTTTTCTATGCTCTCTAGAGCACAAAGAGTCGAATAACTTAAGAAAACATTAGAAAATAATTACTGAATAAAATATTTTATAAAAAAAAAGTACTGGGAATTATTAAAAAAAAAAAAAAATCGATTTTTTTAGTCTTGGTAGTTATCACACTATGCAGAATTCTATATTAATTTCAACTCCGAAGTTATAAGAGCTTATTCAGTGAATAAATACTAAGAAAGTTACGTATATTTATTTATTAATAGTAACTATAGCTTAATCCTTTTTGGATTATTAAACATTAACGGCTGTTATTAAGAATAATTGTAAGTAAATTTACTTAAGATAACAAATTCAATATTTCTCCCCAAATAACAGTATTCATATCCTAGTTATACCTTTTCCCAATAAATTTCGTTTAACGTTGACCTATGCATGAATTATTCAACCAGTTAGTGTAGTATTTAGCATGATAGTTTAATGTTTCATGATAACTAGCGTTCTAGTGTACAATTTCCTGTAAGGATTAAATATATTTTCATCTCTTATTTTTTAATTTTATTCTAGTCGAAAAAAACCTTCAGCGTTATCATCACCCGGAATAAAATTCCATAAAAGAAAAAATAGTAAAGTAAAAGAAAAACTACAACTACCCTACAAACCCCCCCCCCAAAATAATAATTACTTTTATCTATAAATAAATATTATTTAATGAAGTCCAAGAGGGGTGTAAAGGATCCCAACTCGGATAACTGGAAGACTAACAACAAATTAACATAAAAAACTAAATCCAGGTTAAAATATTAAAAGCTAAAATTTACAATTAATAACGTAGATAAAATATCACTAAAAAATTTAAAACTAATATGACAATAGGAAACTTAGTCCAAGAGGGATGGAAAAGGTCCCTTCTTGGATACAGAATAAAAAAATATAAAAATATAATTATTAAATGAAAAAAAAGAAAAACAAACACGTTAAAATAATTCTTCAGCACTAGAAACGCTCTAATTTCATGCACCACACTATATCTACCTTGTTAAAATATTTAATTAAAATGTTTGTGGTCATTATAAAAGTAAAAATAAGTTACATTTTTACATTTTAAAACAAAAAATGAAAAACAATTTATTACAATTTGTAATTGAGCTTATAGAAAAAAAAATCCTTTTTTGTGTTATAAAATATTAAGGAAATATTGCATACTTAAACGAGAAAAAAATGAACATTAATTATTTACATAATATTTAAATTTGTTTAATGTCATACTATATACGAATAAATAACAGATGTAAGAACAATTGAAAGATGAATATTAATCAGTTGGACCAAAATCACAAATATTTGTCTGAATTATAGCCTACTACACATTATCTAAAATTTAAGGATAATAAAATGGAAATAAAAAATAACAAAAAAATCCCAAAAGAATCCTTATAATGTAGATAAACAAATGAAGAAAATTATTGTCAGAGTTGTTTTTCACCAACAGAAACCACATTTCTTTCCTGCCTTTGTGTTAGATCTATTCTTTTTTCTTTATTTATGAACGTGAGACAGTTTAAATATTTGAATGAAAAATGTGTATTATATTTATATGATCTACATAATGGCTTTCAGAGTTGTATGCATGGATAGAGCACGTATGAACGTTCATGTGGTTTATTTTTGCAAGTGTTGTGTATGTGCGCGTGTGTATGTTAAAATTCAACACAATGTAGTACGTACGGTTAAATCTCATAGGATATGTTTCACGCGTTTGTCATAGAGCACACGAATAAGAGTCTGTTGTACAAATACGTGCAACAAGCACTATTGTATTTTATGCGCATGGAATAAAGTATTTTGGTTTAACAGCAAAGAACCATATATATTATATATGTTTAGAAGAGAAGTGTGGAGGTTCGGTAGCGCGATATCACATAGAGCTCAGTCTGGCTTGGAAGTATAAACGACCCCCTCGTCATTTTGACGGACATATTTCTTGAAACTGCATTTTACTATAGTATATCTCCTCCTCTTTTTAACTATTTCGCGCTTTGGGCCGGCTACCGTTCTTATTTGTGCAATATATCAACCTGTCCACTAAATTACTCTCATTGTTTTTTTCTGCGAAAGAGTATAAATTAAAATAATTTCCCCGAAAAAATACGCTGTTATATAAATACCATATATATTCAATTGTTTTAAAACTGCTAAAAAAATCAGAGCGAACACTCACTGCTTCTTTACTTGTCGTGCAAAATTATTAAATATGTAACAAATTTGGCAAATTTAAAAAATAAAAATTAAAAATATTTTACATAAATTTTGTTTCAAATGAGTTTATTCAACGTTTATTTTCACGTACACTGATACACAGAGCTACTTTACAGGCATAGCTATGCAACACTTTAGCTGATTGTTATGTAAATTATTCGAATTATGTAAGTTTTATTATATAATGTATGTGGATAAAAAATGTCTACTTGTATATGTATACAGTGTATGCAAATTAATATGCCGTAGTTTATGAATGTATAATTTATATTTTATTGAAAATTTTATTCTATGAAAATTTATATAAATAAATTTAAAAAAAAAATTTTTTAAAATATTTATATTTTTTAGTATAATTTTAAGTATAAAAGAACAAAGAAAAGAATAAAATTAAAAAATTTCCCTTTCACACACACACGCACACAAATACATGCTGGTCCTGCTGTTGTAGGTTGTATAAATTATTGTATTTATTATTTTTAATAAAATTTAAAAATTTCCCTTTCACACACACACTCACACAAATACATACTGGTCCTGCTGTTGTAGGTTGTATAAATTATTGTATTTATTATTTTTACTAAAAATATCATAAAAACAGTAAAATATCAGAAAATAATTTAATAGTTATTAAAATATAATTTCTGGAATATTAACTATTTTGATGTACTTAAAAATCTGAGCATATATGGACTTGATAATGTTAGTTGTTATAACTCATTTAAAAAAATAATAATAATAAATAATTTTTTAAGAATGACAAGATAACAATAATTTTTATGTTATATTAAAAAATACACAGTCATTAATACTGAAATTAATCTGCAAACGCTAAATTACATTTCATTTGATTGGAATAACTTATACCATTAGCCCTGATTATTATTATGTTTTATATTTTAATAATGTAATATTTTCTATAATTTTTTGAAAATAAATTTCAATTATTACTGTTATTATTAAATTAGAACATGTCCAAAGAAGATTGTTATCGATAATTTGATATCGAAGTCTGACTGATCAATCATCCCATATAAGTTCTACATCGTATTATGCCACAGCATAATAAGGATGTTGTTTTTAATGCAGTATAAAGATATCTTGATTGTCAATATACTGACATCGTTTGGCATCCTGCCCACACGTGATAAATAGAACGTATGACGTTTTACTTATGTTGAAAGCGGCGATTTAACCCCAGTAGAAGATGTATTAGTTCACATCTAGTGACAACACAATATGTAGACAATATATTAAAAAATAATGGGAAAATAATATAATTCAAATCAAAGTGAATTTTTTTTTAACTTATCTTTACGAGTAATTAATTTTCTTATTATTTATGATAAATAAATAAGTAAAGTAATAACATTAGTAAATATTTTTATAAATAATATTATTATTCATATAATGTTCGTAAAATATTGTAATTCTTTATAATTTATATTGTAAATTTTATAAATTTAAGGTAATTTAGATTAGTTTTATGTCATATTACCTACACCATTACTTTCCATATATTATTACTGACCTCTACTTGTAAGTAAAAGTTTTAGATTATTGATCAACTTTTTCCCTACTGAATCGACTGCGATACACTAAGGTTTCATTCTCTTTTTTGACTGTTTTTTTTTTAATATTTGTCTCTACACTTTAGTTAAGGAGTTCTGCTTCCCTAATTTTAGTTACTTCATCGTGCCAATCTTAGAACTTAGTTAATGCTACTTAAAATTTAGTAAATGAATGAAAATTTTTAACATAAAAAATTCAATATTTTAAAAACCTCTAGTTTACTTTCTGGATTCACTTTATTTTGTACTGTCTTATATGCAGGCCGGTACCCCAATTTTAATTTATCTGTTAACTTTTCTGGTCTCACCTCATCATAGTTAAATTGGTAGTAATGTTAAGTATAATTTTGGCTATATAAAAGTAACCAAATTGTAATTGAGTTTTTCCTTGTATCTTATATCAGATCAGAACAGCTTTTGTAATAGTTTATCGTAAATAATGAAGATAAATAACCGGTCTTCCAAAAGACATTTGTTCTGTGCTCACAAAAGTGTATGTGTGTGTTTTTTTTTTTCAGTTTTATGATCTAGAAGAAACTACTACAAGTAAATGTTACAGGTAAACGTTTTATTAATTTATCAAAATTCGATTTTCTCTAATGTGTCTGTTTATGTAATCCTCTGTTAAAGGAATTTTACCCTCAATTCTAATTTCACTGCCTAATTAGAAACAAATAATTTAAGTAATTATTTGAAATAAGTACAAAATTTAACTTTTTACCTTATTTTTTTGGGTTATATCTCTCTTCCTTAGCTTCCTCAAACATAATAATATTTATTCACTTAATTAATTGCTCATTTTGTATTTCATTTTTCCTTTTTTGTAGGAAGTGCAAGGAAGTATTGTGATCGTGAAAAATTTCGGTTTTCAAATTTCAGCGGAAATATCCATTTTGATCATCCCTGAATCCTTTTTGACTAGTTTCAGCGTGACGTCTGTACGTACCTTCGTAGTATGCATGTATCTCTCATAACTCAAAAAAATGATTAGTCGTAGAATGTTGAAATTTTGGATTTAAGACTGTTGTAACATTTATTTGTGTACCTCCCCTTTTCATTGCACTAGTACTGAAGTGCAAATATCAAAACAAAATTTGGATTTTGGACTTTTCTTTAACTGCAGTAATAAGCCTATATCGTTTACAACGATATATTATATGTGGTACTTTTATTTCCATTGGTTCCAGAGTTATAGCCAAATAAAATTTTAATTAATGAAATATTTGGATCTTACAAGGGGAAGGCATATCAGACTTCATTTCCTTTTTTCTTTTTTTTTAATATATAGATTTATTAATAACTACCTCTGAATGTAAAATTTTTTTCATTTTCAAAAAATGTGCTTATGTAATTTAATAGCCGTAGAAGGAAGTCATGTGGGGGGGGTCCATATCAGATTATTTATTATTGTTTTTTAAAACACCTAAATATTTTAATTTTTTCCCTAAGAACATTGACATTCGTGTTGAATGTCTATGACTGACTGACTTAAAAGAAGAGAAAGCCCAACAGTATTTAACTCCTCTATATTCTGGCTGCACTCTAACAGTTGCCAATGAATGATAATGGAATTGCGATTTACAATGTTTGAAAAAAGCCATCGCAGACTGGAAATCGAACAAAGAAAATAAGGATGAAAGGCAGACACAACACAACTTTGCCATGGAGCTCGACTTTTATTTTAAAGCATAATATTCCAAAGTTTGCAAAACTGAATGATTTAAACCTATACTAATTATACTTCAAATTGTTTTATTTTATCAAATAATTAACGAATTTAATTTATTTTAATTTTTTTATTGTTAATTATCAGTTATCTATTAAATAATCTTTGTAATTATTAAAATAATCTAATGAAGTATGAACTTTAATAAATCAATTTAAGTTAAGATCTAACAAGTAATAAACTTTGAGTAAAGATGTGTTGATTAATAAAATATGAATACTCGACAAAGTAGGATTAAGATTACAAATTTTCTTTGGAAAATTTTAGTTTGATAATTCATTAATTTAATTAATAACTTTCATTGTAATTCAAGTTTTCCATGAAAATATATATTATACTACTGGATTACAGCGATTTTTATGTATAAAATATAAAAATTTTAATAATAATTTTTTGAAAGTTTATTTAAAAGTTAACTTATATCACTGAAAAATTCTTTGGATGAATCTTACTTTATAATTGTTTTTTTGTTTTTTTTGCGATGTGATGATCTATTTTTAGATTTAAAAAAAAAAATATAATTATTATTGTTTTAAAGTAATAAAATGTCTCCACAAAATGAAAGAAAACAGATGAGAACGTAAAATCATAGTATTTTTAAAAAATACCATTAAATTTTTGTTAATAATTAACGGAATTGAAAGTTAATAAAATTTGAGAATTTTATCAACACCCCAATGGATAAGATTCTAAAACTGTCATTAAGAGAGGCATGCCATCCTCCATGGCTGAGTAGGTAGCATCTTGATATTTCGTGCGGAGGTTCCGTGTTTGAATCCTGGCCAGACATGGTATCTTTTCATATGCTACCAATTTCCACCGGGCTATGCCCGGTGGAAGCGGGTTCATGCCCGCTTTTTATAAAAAAAAAAGAAAAAAAAGAGCCTGTATATGATTTTATAATTACAAATAACTTTTTTTACTTTTGTAGTTAAATACTTAGAATTATTAGATTTATAGTTGTAAACTCTTAAAAACAACTTTTAATAACGCGGTGATAGTTTTAATGAGTTACTTTTAAATAATTAAAAAAAAAAAAAACATTTAATTGTATTTATATCCATACAAATGTACATCACTAAGTTTGTACTTATGCTAGCTCAAAATGACCAACCTTACCTAAAAAAAAAAAGAATAAGATTATACTAATAAAAAAAATTTTAATCAAATGAAATTAAATCTTGTAATCCCATTTCCGCATCCAGTTTCAAGAAATATTACTTTTTAATAATAAAGATTATTAATATGGAATGATGAAAACGTAATCCCTCTCCCGGGAGTCAAACTTCATAAACTCATTTATGAGACTGATGGCAATATATGTATACCAACTGCTACCTAGTTAAGTAGAACATTTTATTCACCTTGATAACTCTCAAATAATGTAAAACTAAACGGTTAACTTATATTTTATATTCTTTTAAAAAAAAAAATTATATCTTTTTTTTATTTTCTATGAAATTTGAAAATTCAGGATATATTTTGATTTTAATAGAATTTCTAGTGAAGAAAAATTTGAAGGTTCATAACTGGAAATATTAGGGTGAATTATAAACAAGACCAACTATAAAGTTTTTAATTTAATACAGTACCCCCTCTTCATTAGCATATATTTTTTTAACCTCAATCAATCATTTGAATACTATTAAATATGAAATGCAAGTTTAGATTAACGAATTGCCTCATGTATCCGGTTTTATTTAATGTTTAACGTATGGTGGAGAATAAAAAATTAAGTTTTATCTGCCTTTTTTCCCTTTAAAATTTTATACATTAAAGAATTTTTCCGTAAAAATTCAAAAATTGGTGCTTAAAATATTTTAGTTATAGTGTATTAATTTTAATAATTATCAGAGTTAAAAATAAATTAAGTGCATCTAAAAACGTATCGCGTATAATCTTAATTTAATACTGATGTTTTAAAAGCTAAATAAAGAAATTATAAAAAAAAAAGCTGTTATATTATAAATATGACATAAATTTATCTGTTTTTGTTGAATAAATCCTTCTATAAAAAAGGAACTCGCAAACTAACAATTATTTTCCGCTATTAATTGCGCTTTTAAGGTTCCACGACGACGTCAATAGTAACATAAATAATGGTCCTAGGATTGTAAATAATGTGTTTTCACCCTAAAGCAAAATTTATCTTTATAACTTTCTTCAAGTTACATTTACTTTTTTTTCTTTACGGTTTTGTAGAAAAATACTTCACATAATTTTGAAAATTTTAAATATTATAGTGAAATCACATTCACATTCTATGTGAAAATCTTCGAAGTTAATAAATAACTAAGTTACTTTATAAATTATGTAAATGAATTTTACTGGAAATATTATATTAATAATGTAATCGTTTTATGTATTTATTTTTATTGGAACTTTTAATTCTTTGTTTCTCAAGTAGCCTGCTGGGCTAGGTATTTTTTGAAATTTTAGTTAGCCTAAAATGTGTTCGTACTATATGAATAATTAAAACCAAACTATGTATTTCTCTTTATGAATATTTTAGTTTAATTGCCTCTATTATTAAAACACTGCTAATTAATAATTAATATTTAATGTATTTATTATTATTATTAGACCAGATAATTTTTTATTTATTTAACATTCTGTTAGTAATTATAATAAAGGGAATTCTCGTACGCGAAAGTCAGTTTACATGTTGAAAATTAATAATTATTCTGTAACAATTAAACAGTTTATATAAATATGAATTTTTTTAATCAAGAAAATACAGTACGGAATTATTAAATTTAATTTTTAATTTATTAAACTTTCTAGATTAATTTCATTCTTTCTTTGCAGGTACGTCTACAGTTTTCATTAAAGTTTAAAAAGTTGTTCAGCTGCTTAAATATACTTTGAAGTTTGCAGGTAATATAAATTTCTATTTTTTTTTTATTTATTTTTTTTTTTTTTGAGGAAATATAATATATACATATATATATATATATATATATATTTTATCTCCGTGTGTTTTGAGTATATGTATAAGCGTGTGTTTGTGTATGAAATTGTCCAACTAATGTTTCTGTATTTAAGGAAATATAGTTACTTTGCTTTATTCATTCCCCCTCATTAAAATACCGTTATATTTTTTATCCTGTTATGCAGCGGGTTTTTTTCCCTAGAAGTACTATAAAAGTTATATTTTCGCTAAATTTAATAAAACATTATATGTTCTTGAATATTACGATTTTATCATTTTACTTATCATTAATCATTATACATGATCATATAATGTGATCATGTATATATATATATATATTTATATCATATATATATATATATATATCTATATATATATATATATATATCATATATATATATATATATATATATATATGTGATATAATTTTACCCAAAATATTTTTCAGATCTTCATTGACCAGACCACTCACAAATATATTTGTAATCACTTTCTGATATTTTGTTCACAAAATTCAAAGCATGTAGTTATTTTAAAACAATTATACGATATTTCTAATAATACTAATAACACTTATTTAGATACAAATAATGAACTTTAAGTATTTTATACAGCTAATCACTAAATAGAAACAGTAAAAATCACACGTAAATATGATACAGTAGTGGTGCAGCGTGGCACTCCATGTTGTTTTTATTTTTAAAAGTCCAACGCCACATACACTTTATAATATTAGGACGGTGCGCGTTTGTCCGGCAGAAGAGACGCCGGTGCGGACTCGACGCCAGGTTCTCTCGCACTGGGCGTCCAAACGCGATCGTCGCATCGATTCTGCGCAGCCTGTTTCTCCCAGTTCTTATATCCCTCCTTCCGACTGAACCAACGTACCGGTAGCTCCCGTGCTTCACATTTTTAGTTCATGCTATCGATGTTATTTTGTTGTTTTTGGGTAAAATTATTATAATTTATTATTAACATTCATTTAAATAGTAGTATTTATAAAAATTACTGTAGCAGATCCTTATAAAATCTGTGTAAAAAGTTATTGAGATCAATAAATTTTTACTTATCCCCATCAACTGTATTACATATAAAAAAAAGAGAAAAAAAAGAAGAAATAATATTACAATAATAGTTATTATTTTTATGCTATTTTATTTATAACTTATATTTATATATAAGAACATACTGAAAATGATAAAAAAGCAGATTTAATTCTAAACCGTTGTAAAACTGCAAGCTACAAGCTTATTAAATCAAATTATTATTTATTAAAGTAGCATATTTTAATATTTTTTGCATGAATTATACGGGAGGATTTTTTTTGCCAGTAACTTGTAATCATAGAAAGATCTCGAAATGATCTAATAACAGTATAATTTTAAAAATTAAATTTAGGATTTATGTAGAAAGTAGTAGTTTTTATTCAATAGATTGCGAAGAAATCTTTGATTTCATATTTTTTCTTTATTATTACTGCGGAATTAACATTATAATATAATGATTTACAGAATTATTGTCACAAATTATGATAATTAATAATAATAAAAATATTAAGACGATTTACAATTTATTTTTAAATCTAGTACGAAAAATAAGGTTATTGGAACTATATAAATTAAATAAGAGAATAAACACTACAATTTTCTTTGAGTATTAAAAAATATCTAATTCAGTTAAAGTATAATTTAGTGCAATTTGGTTGTGTAAACTCTTGAATTATTTATCAGGGATTTTCTTGTAATCTATAAACAATATTTTTTAATTAAAAAAAAAAAGACTCAATGGTTATTAATATTATTTGAATACGGTTTATTTAAAAACTCGCCAACAAACTACATTAATTTATTTTCAGATGATTATAGGGTGTTGTATACGGTTGTATTACATACTATCAATATTTTTCAGCAGTAATTGTTTAACAATTTCACTATTAACCAATGCATGCATATATATATATATATATATATATATATATATTGTACAAACACACACACACCATTTTTCAGCATCTGCTGATGTCCGAGTTATCGTTAAATAACAATCTGTTGTTGTTTAAAGTCAATATGGGCCTACGGGATACAACTTTGGGATATGATAAGCAATAACAATATCAACATTATCTAAAGAACAAATTACTGAGGAACATATCGGAGGCACCATGATTTGCGAAGAACAACGAAATCCTACAATTACTTAAGGATTCGATCTATTCGAGAACAAATTCAGTGGCTAAGTTCAAAGTACGAACTTAAAATTAATGCGTATGAATCTACCATCTAGCTATTAATCTTTTGGATAATAGTGAAGATGTGAGACAACTAGAGAGACTATGTGTATTGAATTTAAAGAATGTTTTGCATTGAACAACAGTCTTTATTTTCTTACTGAAACTTTGCTGATGCTATTTATGAATTATTTTAATTTAGTAACATGGATTTTTTTTACGAATTGTTTAAAAGATTCGTGGTTTCTACTTGTTTCTTATATGTGACCATTCTGACCCTACAGGAGAAGACAATCTCCAAACTCGGTTTCAGTCGCATGCCCCTTATGGGCTTTACTGGAGGTCATCATCAGTATCAACAATTGTTTACTGTTAAAATTCTTGTCTTTCCCATAACTATCCGATACCGCCCACTTCCTTTGTCAACTCAGTCACGGTAATTGAGCCTCCAGTACCGACATAAGAAGTAAAATAATACATTACAGACATAAATACAGCAAATATAATGATGGAACTTAGCCTATATAATGACTAGGGTAACACTATACAGCAAGTGAGTTAGACACACCCACTACTATTCTTCACTTGGCATGCATAGAGTCATGCCATTTGTAACATACAAATATACACATAACAACATAAATCAGAATTTTTCAACAATTATCGCTCGCTATGTTACCGCATGTGGAGCCGACCGATTCACCTCTCCTTCATCTTCTCATCCGGGTTGTCTGTTATCCCGATTCGCCGGGCCTCCAACGCTTATAAACAACGATGTTAGAATAAGTACACAACAATAATATAGATGATTTTGCGATTCAAAAGTTATTTTCTGGTTAAATTAAAATATATAGTTATAGTCTCAATTCCAGTGATTTAGAAACATACAAGTACAAACATATTAAATAAAAAATTGTACCGCATTACTTGAATTGTCTTTGGGGATATGTTATACATACAAATATACACGTATTATAAAACAGCACTCCTTAGCCTAAATTACAACCTGGTTTATCACATACAGTACCGTCACATGCCAGTACTCTAGCCACTGTTCTCTATTTCTCTATACCTATGTTAAATTGTGTTGCCATTTAACTTTTACGCTTATATCTTAAATAGGCATATTTTATATTAGGTATATTTTTCTAGGTATTTTTTATTGTACTATACTGTGTTTAAACCTTGATACTGAATTGGAAGGTATCACTGGATTCCTCTCTTTCACGTTATTATTGCACTATACAATTTAATTATAGTTTCATTGTTCAGAAAACTGATTGTAAATGAAACAATAAAAAAAAATTAATTTTCAGCTATTTAAATACGGTATAAACAAATTGAATAATTAATCTGTTATCTTTCTCTCTCTTTGTCTCTTTTGCCTCCGGAACCACCGTAAGGTATTACTTCAGAGGATGAGATGTACCAATGTGAATGTAGTGTAGTCGTGTACAATCTCAGGTCGACCACTCCTGAGAAGTGTGGTTAATTGAAACCCAACCACCAAAGAACACCGGTATCCACGATCTAATTCAAATCCGTATAAAATTAATTAATCTGTTATAGGTAAACATAAATTAATTATTATAGAAACACAAAAGAACAAACGATCTTATAGGGTACTTTTAGATGGAGTCAAAATATATGTAGTAGATATATTTTGCAGATTTAATCATTTCAATTATTTATATCTAATAAAATAGACATCTCTCCTGCATCAATTGTGTAAAACATGCAGTTTATTTCAGTATTTATACATAACATGGATATTTATACAGAATGATATTAAAGTATGGAAAGTAAGTTGTTCCATACTTTATTTCAAAACTGAGGAATATTAGGAGGTAGAAACAAGAACGGATTTACATAGTTACAAAATTACTGCTTAAGATTGGGTTTGAAATTTTTCCGCCCTCATGGTTCCGCCACACTGGATGAAACTTCTTTTTTTAATTTTTTTTTTTTTTTAATGCATGATTTTAATTTAAAAGTTTAAATGCCGATACTTCTTCCAATTTTCAATTTTTAAGGCTTTATGTAGCGCCTTACATCACGCCTTTTATTTCACTCGAATCACATAAATAATCTGGCCAGTCTTTCATCCTGTTTTTTTTTTTATCTATTGATTATAAATAATGTCCTCTATCTATTTCATAATTATCTATTTCTTGGTCTGAGAAAATTAAGATTAAACATCAGCTTCATTAATCTGTTCATTTATAATCGTTTATTCACTACTTTTTTAATTTTAAAATTTATACATTTTCTAAAATCTACTTCTTTTAAGTCTTTATCATTTTACATAATTGTGAATCAATTTCAATAAGTCCTCAATTTTCAGTGGGATATGTCCTTCTTTTATTAAATGTGTTGCGTAGTTAGAATCTTGTTTTCCTTGCGTAAAAGATCTCATATCTTCAGTAAATATTAATTTTAACTTTTTTCCCATTTTTCCAATATATGTTGCGTCGCATTTACTTTTTATATATCATTACCATTATAAATATCCTTTTCTTCTATGTTGTTATTAAAAATCTTCTTAAAAGTATTATTCATATTTATAGCCATTTTTATGTTATACTTAGTGAAAAATTGTGAAATCATTTAAACTTCTTTTCTAGTGAATATTTATCTAGCCCATTTATTGATTTCTTATTTTTTATTGTTTTTTCCGCTTCTTTTATTTCTGAACATTCTTCTAATCTCGGAAGTTAATAAATACGTATGATTTAATTATGACGAAGCTTAAGAAAGTAGTTAATTGTTAAACTAAAATTATGGTGATATTAGTAGAAAGAAAAAAAAAATTATTAATAACACCTTAAAATATTAATTATGTAACTAAGTAGCTCCGCACTTAGTTACTTAGGTGTCCCTACCACCTAATATTTTTCAGTTTTGAAATATGAAGCCGTTTCCATTCTTTTATGTCACTTACATATGTAAAGATATTAACAAACTGATGTTTTTTATTAGATTTGCAAAAATAGTTTGAATACGTAACGTTCAATTCTAGAATCAACGTTGATGTAATCAAACAAGTAACATGAATCTACCTACGTATAGAACGTATTATTAATGATATTTACCATATTTTTTTCTTGAAATTTTGGGGACATAGACTAGTTTGGTCATTGGCCCCTTCCACTCAAAAAAAAGAAAAAAGTAACGCTTGCATTACTTTTTAATCAGGAAACTCATTCTTATATGATCCATTAAATGTCACAACTCTAATCTTTGTTCTTCAATATGTTTACTTGTTTACTTTCTAGGCTTTCCTTTTGGCCAGCCTTTATTGAATCTTTTCTCCATTCTTCTAACAGCCTCTACCTCTGATGAGAGTTTCTGAGGCTTCGGACATGTCATCATCCTCTCTTTCAGATAAAAGTGAAGTTCTCAGAATAACATCAGGTGATGAGATGTTAAGTTGCGAAGGTGGTATACCTGTTATCGAGTCTAAGCTTGACTCTATTGCTAATGCTTTGTTTTCAGTAATATTAGTACTTGACTGAGATTCCAGAGGCACAGTGGGGGAAGTTCTCGCCCTCCCTTTAACAGTTCTTTAGGTTTTTGGAGGCTCTATAGATGCGTGAATTATAGCATCTATATCAAGCCATTTCTCAATTATTACTTCTACCTCCATTGGTCTACTCTCGGTCTTTTTCTGCGCTCTTGCCACACTATCCTTTTCCGAATGACTGATCGTCGGAGTGATAAATTTGGTTTTTTCTGATGCCTCTGTAACTTTGTGCACAACCACCGCTAGCGTGTTTTGCAATAGCGGGTTTTACAGCCACTTTTTGTTTGTTGAGCTCAGTTATAGTATCAACAATATCCATCTGAGGACGAGACTTTTGATCTTTGACTTTTCCTTTTTGTATTACCGCCCGAAGCCATTGCACGTTCTGTCCAGTGTTCGGTGCGGGTTAGGTAGTCAAGACCACACCTTAACACCTG